>CAIGRP010096100.1:0-25922 GCA_903798385.1 Fraxinus cuspidata | reverse complement strand
CAAATAATAATTCCAAAATCTCATTATATAAAAATTCATTCAAAACAGTAAATGGTGAAAACGGGAAGCTTGAACAGCCTTTGCCTTATGCCTGGCAAGGTATCATCATAGCGGCACAATGTAAAAAATGATTTTTCTGTTCTGCACATGGTGATTTCAGAGGGTCATACATTATTTACTTTCAGTTACTATAAAATACAATCTTACTCATTCAAAAGGAACGTACTTGTATGTGTGGTAAATAATAAAGCCTGAGCATTTTTGGCAGTAGCTTTTACGTCCTGTTTCATGACTTCTACTTCATTTTCAATTCTCAATTCAATGGAGCCCAATTCATTCAATTAATCCAATTCCTCCAAAAGCAAAGCATGCCTCACATATAAGGACCCTTCACATGTAAAAATCGAAAACAACATCGAAGCACAAGGCATTACAATGCCTGCGGTACTTCGTGCTTTTATTTCCCTGTACTTCTTCATTTCCAATTAAATAAAAAACCCAGACAAAACCCACCATAAAATTCACTTCCAACAGTATAAAAAAGGAAAAAGAATCGATTACTTGGTAAACATGAAAGGAACGAGATGGCCCAAATGCAAGGCCTCCGATGAAGGCCCACGTCCAGTGTACAAATAGAACTTCTCCCCTCTTTCATAGGCATCCAGAATCTCATTGAAATCACGGTGTGCGAAGAACACGCCGCGGCGGAGGAAGACATGAGGCGGGCGGCCAGTGAGGCGGGCAACGCGATCGATTATCGACTGGTCAAGGCGCTGGCAACCAAACTTTTCAATGAGCTTGTCGTAGTCGATTTTCCCTTTCGCTGAAACTTCCCATGGATTTACTACTTGTTCTTCTTGGTCTTGGTTTTCGCTGGAATTGTTTTTCTCCATATTTTTTGTCGGCTATTCAATCAAAGAAATGTGATTTGGTTTGGATAAGTGGATTTTGAAAGAGAAGATCGATAGTTGAGGTTTGGAGAGTAGGAAGATCAAAAAATGGGGTTTTAGGCTTTCAGTTTTAGCCTCAAAATTTGTATATTACGTTAGAAATAAATTTATTATTTTTAACTTGGTAACGTTGGAATATTTTTTGCTTTTCCAGGGTGTTTAAATTTAGAACAGTGCTATTCATAAGTAGCACCAAGTTAGATAAGATCTAATTAAATGAATCTCATAATAACACGTTTAATTAAACTTATCATTTAATGTCACATACACGCTATATAGACTGGTGTTAAATAATATTATTTTTAAATTTATAATTCATGAAACGATTTTCATGGAATGTGTGTGTGTGTATATCATTCGAATATATACAACTTCTTTTATTACAAAAGCCAATCTTGCGTTTTTGGAAGGAAATGGGTTGATGTTAGGATGTAAGGAGTTTTTGGAGATCAATGACATAAGGACAAGAGGCAATACGCCATTACGGCCTCTGCACTTGCCAAGCGAAAATTGACTATTAGTTGGTTCTTTGAAGAGACTGTAATATAGAGCTTCATGAGAAAGCGACAAGATCGGCTTCCGTATTGAATAGTATAGTGATGTGTACAAACTGCTCGAGGACCAACTAGATGTACATGCAGTAGTTTTGCAAGTAGTACAGGGTAAATCTTCCTTTGACATCAATCGATGATTGTGCATTACACTTGCATTATCCATTTTCATAGAGCTACCATCTGTTGCTCGGGATGCAATTCTTTCCTGGAGTGCCTCCATCTTATCAAATAGATAAGTTTGAGTCCGGTGAAATTAATAACATTTATCCCCACCCAGTTTCTATGCTATGGAGGTGGGTCTATCCTCATTGATTTAAGCTTGTATATATTGTAAATGCCTTTTGCCGAAATTAAGAGTAGAGCAATGACATAACTTCTGTATTGAACCTAATAGCACCAAATATCTCATAGAGGTAACATACTAGAGAAAGATTACATGGTCGAAGGGATGATGAATCTGTAGTTCGAATGTCCTGGCATTATCTACTTTGAGAAATGCATTTAAGGTGGGTGAAATACAATCATCTGACATGCTTCTCTGACCATCTGGCTAAACAAAGTTGACCGATCATTGAATCATATGTCGACGAAAAGAAGATAATTTTATTCATCATTTTTTGTAATATTTTATATTAAACATGCTTCTATGTTTATTGTTTAGTTCTATATTAAATTCATTGCTTGGTGTCCTCAAGCAATAATGTTTTGCCATATAATTTCGGCATTTTGTGGTATAATTAAGTTAGGTGTACCAACTAGAAAGAAGTGCAACCCAGGTATTCTAGCTCGAAGAACAGCCAAGTTTGAGCATAACAAATACAGGGCCTGACTCTTAAGATTGCAATTCTCCCGATGGCTCGTTAAGTCTGCAGCACAATTTTTTATGTTAAGGATCCTCAAGAGAGACAATAGTAGAGCATACTTTTGTTACTGCTCATATTGTTGGCTTACCATTATTGTTAAAACTAATATTAATATGCTGGATTCCGATGAGAAACAGGAAAGCTTTAGAAATTCATGATCTTTAAGGAACTCAAGATTTTATTTATGATTTTTAGACGATTCGACAATGGAGGAGAGGCCTTTTTATAAAGGAAGAGTCTCATTTTACTTTTAGACCAACCGACACAATAACATAGACTAGTATAATAATTAGACAAACAAACATACAACTAGTACAATAATTAGACAAACAAACATACAACTTTTTAAAAGCAAACAAGATTCTAGTACAATTATTACACAAGTGAAAACACAACTTTTGATAAAGTAGAATCTACTTTGATAAAGCAAACAGTAGTTTATCAATTATTTTGTAAAATGATAGGCAACTCATACAAAATGATAAAGTTCTTAGATCTTAGGTGATCCTTGCGAATCATGGGTTGCCCAGATTTGTTGCCATAGCCAGTTCGTTCGAATCTTTAGAGTTTGATGGTAGTGCTAGTGCTTTCCTCAAATGTATATTTTCTTTTTTCTCTCTTTCCTTATCTTCATCGAGTTGTTGTTAAAACTTTTCAAGATTATTGAGGTCGAAAGGGTTAAAAGAGTAAGCCCATGGAATTTGAGACTCTTGGACTTGAGACATTGTAGGTTCTGGCTGGCTTACTGGTGTTTGCTGGCTTGAGCTTGTTCATTCTTTTAGTATATTTTCTTTCCCTTTTTTCCTTATAGATGTGTGTTTTCTTGCCATGTGTGAAGAGTGGTACAAATGACATTTTCATTTAACATTTTCTAAAGTTTTTCTTTTAAGTTGTTGTCATTCAGGAGTGTCTTATGAGTACTTACCTGTCTATCCCAGGCTCTGTATTGGTTGTCCCAAATACAATTGGTTCCAACAATTGTCAAAATGATAATCTTCAGGTAGAATGACTGGATACCAATTGTGAATTTGGTTTAAGCTCTCCATATGAACCTGAATGTCTCGTTGAATCCTTTGAGCATAATCCATTGGAAGAGTTTTCCATGGAGCATCATCTTCAATCTTAGGTCAAATCCCTGGAGGGATTGTTTGATTAATTTTTGTCATTTTTCTCTGGAATGTCCTGAATTCTTAAGGATATCTTTTACATTCTCTATGAAGATTAAACGGTTGGACCGCATATTCTCGAACATAAGAGAGGTGTTTATCTTGATTCGGTAAAGTAACCTATCTTTGGAACTCTAGAATTACATGGACATTAATAGACGATGTTCTAAAATCTTTGGATTTTAAATAATAATTTCGAAATTTGTCTCTCCAGTGAGAGAGTGGATAAAACTATTCAAAAAATCTTACAACTTCATTGTTTAAGTGAGGAATGAATTCAAGATAATCTTCCAAAGTTGTGAAGTTCTTTCTAAAAGCCAAAAAACCATCGTATCAGCATTAAAATAGATTGCAATTTGATGTATTTCAAGAAGATATCATAGAAAACACAAAGTTCTTTTGAAAATTTTTCTTGAATTTGTTATGGGTTAAAATAAAAAAAAGTTTAAAAATGGATATTCTGAATGAAAGTCAAGCCCTTCGAGAAGGTGGATCCCATTTTGCCTAATAACAATGGAATGATATTTTAGCATAGAGTTCCTTTGATCTTGAGTGGATAGTTCGAATCTCATGAGAGTTTGAAGTTCAGGAAGAAAGTTTTGAATGAGAATACTTTGTGTGGATGAGTTCATCATATATCTAGGAAAATGTAGTTGAATAGAAAGTTTTGTTCAAGAGAGCAAATCGGGTAAAAGATTGCATTTGCCTTTAATGTGTTTGACCTCAAAGTCAAAGTTGGAAAACCATTCTGCCTATTTTGAAAGTTGTGAGTTCGGAATATACTTCTTTTTGAAATTCAACATTTGGGAAAATGTTTTCATGTCCATTTCTACTAGAAATTTGCGACCAATAAGGGGAACCGAAAATTTTCAATTCCTTGTTTTACTACAAGAGTTTATTTAAATGTAGAATGGTAATGTTTTTCAAATTCTTTGAATTTACCACTCTTTTAGTCACAAATCTTTCTTTCTCCATTCTTTGCTTCTAATAGCACTGTTCCTCAGTGCATATCGCTTGCATATGTCTGTAAAATTCTCTTTCTATAAGTGGGAATTTTTAGTGTTAGAAGGTTATTGACCTCTTGTTCGATTCTTTTAATTGCCCGGGTTTGCTTGAATGACCATTGTGGAGGGGTTTTTCTTAAGCATGTCCTATAAAAGGTCGTATAACATGAGCCAATTGTTTGAAGACATCATTCATGTAGTTTATTGTGCCAAAAAAATGTTGAATTTGCCGTTTTATCAGATTCTCATCAGAAAACTTGAGGAGCTCCTGATCAATGTGTGGCTGGAGTGAATACCTTTCATTTTTGATATGCATCACAAGAAAATCAATTTCAAACACTGCAGTGATCATTTTTTCTGTGATAACATGATCCTATATTCTGTGACAATTTCTGTGAACCTCTAGAGCAATAACTCATGAATATCCTTATCTTTAGATAACAATAAGATATCATCAATGTAAATTAATGTTGTTTTAAGTAGTGGCTAGAAAAATTTTACCATCACCTTTGAAACAAAGAAAGTATCGTTTTAAGACCAAAGGACGTAACAGTCCACGGAAAATATTGATTGGGTATACAAAATGTTATTTTTTGTCTTTCTTCTTGTTTGACCGCAATTTCTAGAAAACCGCCTTCAGATTAAATTTGGAAAAGATTTTTGCCTTTGCTAGATTCGCGAGCATTGTCTTCCTATAAAGGAGAGGAAATTTATCGTCTGCAAGAAAATGATTTAGCGACTTAGAAAAGATTTTTGCCTTTGCCAGATTTGCTCATTATCTTCCTATCGAGGAGAGGAAGGAAACTTATCACCTGTAAGCAAATAATTTAGCGACTGATAATCAATGACAAGTCTTAACTTGTCTCTGATTAGTTCTTTTCTTTTGTTAACATAGAATGCTTGGCGCACCCATTGTGTAGTGGACTTTATGAGTCTTTCTGACTGTAATGGGGTCATTCCTTCATAGCAAGCTCCAAATGTTCGGGTCCCATTTTCATGTGACTCTTTTTTGTTGAATTGACATCATCATTCTTTTTTGAAGGGTAGTGTTATAAAGATGTCTGAATTTTTCTAAAGAGGCTTTGTACATTTGGTAAGGAATTATGTGTAAGATTCTGCGCAACAATCTATTATAAGAATTTCTGTTATGGTTGATATTGTAAGGGTAAAGTATATGATTGGTTCAATGTAAGGGATAAAATAAGATTTAAATTTGAGTCCATTTGAAAGAGGTCCGACTTATTTTTCCCATAACTATTTGATAATATAATAATCAAGGACAAGATCCTTTCCTAGTAATGATGATCCAAGTAGTTTATGGAAAATGTTGAGTTTGGGGAAGAATTTGAGTGTTACTGGTTTACTAATAAGTTCTGTGGCAAAGTACTCATTATTGGTTGCTTAAAAGATATTTTGATAAGGTTTCCATGTGTTTTCAGAGAGTATGGTTGGGACAAGAATTGAGGATGCCACTCCTGTATCAAGTAATGTTGCCATCGTGATGGATCTTTCATACTTTCCTAGAAAGAGTTTGATTTCAATCATTGGAACTGCCAAGGAAAGATTTAGAACCTGCATCCCAAAGCATTCTTGCATACTCTCAGTGCTACTTTCATTGTTGTCATTACTATTAGTACCAGCATGATATTCAGGAGCAAAGACAGCATCTGGTAACAGTTGTTCTTCCTCTAAAAATAATGATTCTAGATCTTCCTCATCAAGATCAACTTGAATTGTCGAAAGGATCTGGTTAAGAATTTTATTCTTTCTTTTGCTAGAACAATTTTTTGTAAAATGATCCTTTTTGGCACAAATAAAATATATGTTTCTCTTCTTCCGTGAAAACATTTTCCTGAAAAATCTTATTTTAAGAGAAAAGTTGGATTTTTTTTTTTTAAAGTTATGCTCCTGAATTTTCTGGGTTTTGAACATCAACATTCTTTTCAACTTGTTTAGATTTGATTTTCAAATTTGGTCGATCACAAGTTTTGCCAAATTGTTTTCCCTTTATATTGAAGTTTATGAAGAATTTTCTTTGGTTACAGAGTTTTGTCAAGATTTTTAATATCCAATTATGAAGCTTTCTGACAAATGTTTGAGATAATGCTTGTCGTTTCATCTCCATCATTTTACATGTTTCTTAACCAAGAAGTTGTGGAATGGATTCAAGATATGCCTGCTTGAGATTAGTATCATCAATTCCTCTAAACATATAATATGGTTTCATGATTTCTTTAAAGTGTTTGTCCAAATCTTTTGGCTTGTAGGAACAACACTGTAATTGGAAGAATTCTTCGCTGACCTTTTATTTTGCATGGTCTGGCTTTCCAAAAAACTCCAAAGTGTAGATTATCAAAGAAATTATCAAGACCTTGAGTATTTGCCTACTTTCGTTGTCTATAACTCTCAAGGGATACAAATAATTCTTTTATGAGACGTGAGCCTAGCCAGAACTCCTCTGATGATCATATTATGCGTCATATCAGGCTTGTCAATTTTACAGTATCCCAAGCCAACATTTATTGTATTGTCACTTTCCATTGAGAATGTGGTATATCATCAAGAGTGAGTTTGACATATAAATTACTATGCTAGGAATAGTAATTATTTGTAATTATATGACTTTCTTCTATTTCAAGCAAATCTTCATCTTCATGTTGTACAGAGTATGCCTCACCAGATGATTCCTCATTTGGACCCCTTGTGTTTCATCAACCATATGTAAAGGATTATGATCTTTGTCTGAGGAAGATTCATAGGACTAGAGTTAGTGTCATTAGCTATGAGAATGGGTGAAAATTGTAATGCGGTTGGGTCTTGAATCTTACATTTTTCTAGGAAGGTAGGGATGGGATTTTTTATTATTATTATCATTTGTGATGGTTTTTTGGAAGGGTTGTTTATGGATTCTGCTGCTTTAGTTGTTTTTAATTTTCTTTTTGTAACTTTGGGTGGACTCATCTTTCTTTCGTATTCTTCGGGAGTGAATAAAGAGGCAGTTCTAAAGCTTGGTGTTTTTCATGAGGTGGTTAGGTTGTATGTTGAGAATTGTGTTGATGAGGAGGATGGCCAATTTGTATTGGAAGGGAAAAGGGCTTTTGATTCCATATCAGTCAATTGATTTTTTAACTGCTTAATTTCTTTTTTTTAGTCATGAAAAGGAAATCGTTTGGCTAGAAGGGTCATGATTTCATTATGAACGGTCTCTATTCTTTGTTTGTAGGCTTCAATGGGGAAGGTTAATGTAATAGTTTGTTCTTTAAGAGTCCTCTCGTTTTTTTACTGACTTTTTTCAATCTTTTGAGAAGGAAATTTTATCTTATGGCACTCTCGGATTGCCTATTTAGTACTGCTTCTACAGTGCTTCTACAAGAGAAATCTTGTCAACTAATCCATTTTCTTTTCTCCTATTTGGGGTTTTCACCTTCACATAAGATTTGATTGATCCTTCCAATCCCAATGTTTATTCTTTCGATAGTAACTATCATCATCATTATCATTGTCCCATCCAGTTGGAGTAATAAGTTCATCTGTTTTAGGTGGAAGAGTAAATTTGGCGTAATAATCAAATTTATCATAGGGTTCTTCAAGCAATGAAACAAAAGGGTTCTTTGTTTTCAAATGCCTTGTGAAGCTTTTGTTGATTTCCTTTCTTCGATCTCCTCCTAGGAGAAGAAAACTCATCGTCAACTTCAGTTCTCAAACAACTAGGACAAAAAAAAAAAAATCTCGAAAATCATGATCAGAATCGTCAGTTCTGGCGCATACATGTTTTCCATTTGAGTCAAAGGCATAAATAGGGATATCATCTATGAATGAAAAAAGAGTTGGGAAACAAGGTGATCGTTTTAAAATCTGATCCCTTCTTAAATAGATCTCGACAGATCCATCAAATTTCTTTTTGATGTTGGGTAGATTGTATGGGGGTAGATTCTTTGGCTGATTTATGGGATTGTTCATAGCTTGTAATCCAAGACTCCTGAATAAATTTAGCAAGTTCAGCTCATGAGATTTGTCTTTGAACATAAGTACAGCTAGGAACATGTTCAGTATTCACTTGAAGGAGTAAATCATCTATTGTCCCTTGAGGGATAGCGAAACCATGGAATGATTTTGGATCTGAAATTTTAAAGCAAAAAGGAATTGTGGATCTGATATGGGCATATTGAAGTTTGGGAACATGGTTACAAGGACAGTTCCTGCATTTAGAGTGATCTGTATAGTTCCTATAAACGCATGTTGATATTCTGCAAACCTCATGTCAAGTAGTGCAATTCTTGAAGCTGGAGGGAGACATTGTCTTCAGTGGAGAGGAAGAACAAATCTTACAGCTCTAAAATGGAAGTGTGTATATCCTTCTGACAACCAGATGTTTGGAAGATGGGATGAGATTTCCAGAGTGACAAATTGGTTTTGTTCTGTGGCAGGATGGAAGTGTTGATCAAACTTTGTAGCCTGTACAAATTCCTTTACTTGGGTTTTTTGGGGAGAAATTAGGCTTCATACATATTTAAAAAGAGATTGTTGTGGTTTTGAGTATGCTAAATATGGGTTTACAAGAGGAAGATTGGTAGGAGTTATTTTATCTGATTCGACTAAGTAGGATATCTCATAAAGATAGTCCATCTTAGAAGAGGTAGATCTTTTGAAGGAAGATGAAAATGATGAAGATAGTATTGGAAGATAAAGATGGAGTAGGAGCAGTAAGAGGATGTTGTGAAGGATTTTCAAAAATCATTAAGAAAGATATATTCCCACTGGTACCATCATACTAATACTTTGTTCTTAACAATATATGAAATAGACGTAGCTTTGCTGTTATGGCCACAATCTGCAAAACAAGTCTTTCTTTTTTTGACTAGACGTTCTTCTGGTTCTAAATCTTAGCTGATAATGCTCAAGAGGATTGAAACTGTAAAGGTCATTGCTGAAATAGAGTTTTGTTAGGGAGCTTCAAAATGAAGTTTATATATTTAGCCTCACTTTGTATTTGTTATTTTAATTTATTTTTCTTACATAAAAATATGATTGGTAAAAGTCTTTTTATGCTATCTCAACTAAATTTTTGGACGAAGACAGTGACTGAGAATAAGACGTGCTTATTAACAGAAAATTGAGGATAAAAATACGAATATAAAAGTCAATAATAAGTAAAGATTACGAATTTTTTACTTTGTGACACGTTTTTAAAAACATAAAGCGTGACTAGACGTGTGCGTCAAGTTTCAAGTTTTACGAGTTTAAGCAAGCTTAGAAAAGACCGAAGCGTAAAAAAATGTTCCTTAGTTTTAATATTATTTTAAATTTTAAATTATTTTTAATCATTTAATAATTAAGATAATATATACCAAACATCTAAAATTATAAAATATTATATTTATTTAATAATTACTACAATTAGTTAATTATACAATTTTTAAATTTTTAAAATGAAAAAATTAGACTATTTTTCATAATTTCAATTTTCAAACATACAAGTTTGTACTTAATAGATTTATGGAAATTTCGTACATTTAAAATTTTCAACAAAATGATAAGTCTCAAAATCATAATCACATAATATAGATAGTAACATAACTTAAATTTTATCAAACTCTTTATCAGATAAAACCATTTTGAATTTTATATACATCATTTAAAAACTTGAAACTGGCGTCAAATAAAGACTTTCTAAAACGGCAAAAAAATAAAAAAATAAATAAATTGTAAGGCGTTCTTAATCATACATTAAGCGATCAACTTGATAGTTGACCACTTAATTCGTGTTTACTATCAAGGCGAGACGTTTCTCCTACACCTCATGCCTAAGCAACATCTAAGCACACTTTTTATAATACTGATTTGTAAGAAAGTTGGTTGTCATTACAACTCATTTTTCATCAAAATCCTTGTCAAATTTAAGAAATTAATCTATGGTTTTTATGCAAAGAAAAAGCATGAAATAAAGAGAAGTCTACCATTTGCTAATGTTTACCATGTCTTAATGGACCACCCAAAGACCTTAAAAATGCCATACCCAAACTCTTCTCATTTGATAATCTATTTTCTCGTTGACTTCGGAAGTCAACAGACCAAAATTGAAATCACACGTTAACTAGTATTCCTTCCAAAGACTTGAGTGCATATTTATCTCATCAACCGTGCCACTTGGCTAGGGCCACTTGGGCCCACCACCTCCCTGGCCAAGTATCTTCATCCTTATTTCATAGATTGCTTCAATGGTAGGAAGCACGAGGCAAAAAAAAAACAGTAGTTTCTCTTTGCACATAGGTTCATCTTCTTTAAGAAATTTTGTTGAATTTAATGTTGTCGGGTAAAGCAAAATTTTTTGTTGTCGGTGTTTAAAGTGTGATCCATTAAATTTTTCGAGTTTTCTTCCCATCGAATTAAGGAGTTGATTACCAATGTAGCATTTTTTTTATATACAATCAAAGGATAGACGAATAAGGAGTATAAGTAGAATAAATCAAAAAATAAAAAATTTCTCTTAAAATTGCTATTTTTGGAGTGTAATTTTATCTTTCAAACAATCTAAAAATACTTACATACTGTCGTGACTGTATTTGAATAGAATAATAGGATGAAATCGAAGTTAAATGATCATTAGGATCAATGCCGAAACAAACCACGAATAGAATGTAATTCGGACAAACCGACTTTACAATATGTCCTTACGATTTGCTCCATTCTATTGTGCTTAAAGATATCGGTCGTCTCCCAAAATAAAACGAATTCCGCCTCTTAAGAAAGCAGCACAAAAATCAATACGAGCCCCAACGAATTCAATGTAGTGTTTCATACTTTGAAAAATAGTATCACAATTATAGATTGAAGTGAGATTCAAAGGAGGAAAATATGCAATAAAAATGATGTGATCTTTATTGCAAAAAGGCAAGCTATTTATAGATTTATTCATGGTCATTCGAATAAAAGTTTTCTCGGAACAATTGTGACCACTCAAATAATCTTTCAAAAATGAAGAGATAACTCTGTTCAGAATGAAACCATGCATTTATTAAGTCGATTTAATAGATATCTGTTATGTTCATTACATACGTTTGTCGCATAGCAACATATGTCGATCACATACGTTCACAAACAAAAATATACGAGCAAACAAACCAACAGTTGGAATATAAAATATCATTAGAAATAATTTCACTCATCATCAAAGTATTAGATTAATCACAAGTTGACCCAAGAATTTAAATAAATTTTGTCCAAAAATTTATATGTAAATTTAGGACTCACCTAGATCCGCTCGTACTTGAGCCCATGCCATGCCGACAGAAAGGACAATGGCGACAATGAGCTCATGCGTGTGAGCTTAGAAGTTAGAACTGAACCAAACATAATTTAGATCTCCCACTTTCAAAAACTTATGATGGCTCGAATTCAATTGCCAAACTTCCACAATAAGCCCCTGTTTGAAGGAAATTTTGCTTTTCATTTTTAGCAACAATTTGTCCGTTGCACGGTGAGCTTGTAGCCATTTTCCACACTTCTGACACAATCCAACTGCATCTGAAATTGTAAGATTCTTTCTCTCTCCCTTAATTACGTTTTTACCCTTAATAATTATTTCAACCACTCAAATGTTGAAAATTGATTTCCACTTCAGTGAGGGTAGATTTGGAAANTCTCTCCCTTAATTACGTTTTTACCCTTAATAATTATTTCAACCACTCAAATGTTGAAAATTGATTTCCACTTCAGTGAGGGTAGATTTGGAAAATGGGTGGTGTAATTCAAAAGCAAGAATCTGTCAAAATCATGCCACGATCTATTTTTGTGTCAGAGAAATTGGAAATGGGCTGTGATTAGCTGTGCAACGGTCAAATTTCTTCTAAAAATGACTAACAAAATTTCCTCCAAACAGGCTCTAAGTCTTTTTATGTCCTAAATTTTTTGGACGAAAGCCATCGTTGAGAATCAGATGTGCTTATTCATAGCACGTTGAGGATAAAAACATGAATCCACAATTACAATAATTAGTAAAGATTAAGATAAGAAAGTAAAGACACAAGTATGACAATTAGTAAAGATTAAGAACCTCTAATACAATTAGAATGTGATGTGCTTTAAGAAAGTGCCCACTCATAATTCTCATTTGATAATCTATGTTCTCAGACTTTGGAAGTCAACTAACCAAAATTGAAATCACGCGTTAACGAGTATTCCTTCTAACGACTTAGGTGCATATTTATTTCATAGATTACCACAATTCACGGCCGCAGTGAAAGCATGAGGCAAACAAAAAGGCCCAGAAGAAGCTTGTGTTTATTCTTAGTATGTGTTCTTTTCTGGTACATGGAAGGCAAAATATGTTTGGGAAGTGACAAACTTCCAGAGGGCAATTCTCTTTCAGGCAGTGACACAATAATATCTGAAGATGGCACTTTCGAGATGGGATCATTCTCCAAAGCAGGTACTTCTGATCATAATCTGTATCTAGGCATCTGGTATAAAAACATTGCAGAAAAGACCATAGTTTGGGTAGCAAATAGAGAAAAACCTCTGCGTAATACGCCTGGTTCGAGACTCAAAATCTCGGGCGACGGGACGGTAATCTAGTCTTGGTTGATGAGTCTTATGTAGTTTGGTCTACAAATATGAGCTCAGTATCTCCAGCTTCTGTTGAAGCAGTGCTTCTTGATGAAGGAAATTTAATTGTAAGAGATGTCGCAAAGCCGTCTGTCATATACTGGCAGAGCTTTGATCATCCAACGGATACATGGCTGCCGAAAGGGAAACTCGGGTTCCATAAAATTAATGGAAATATGCAGCGGTTGACGTCGTGGAAAGATGCCGATGATGTTTCGACTGGGATGTTCTCAGTGGGGATATCTCCAAATGAAACTAATAAGTATTTTTTAGAGTGGAATATGTCTGTTAAATACTGGAGTAGTGGATCTTGGAATGTAACAACATTTGCTTCTGTTCCTGAATTGAGCAATGGCAAAAACTTTGTGTTTGTTTCCAATGAAAATGAAAGCTATTACACTTACACTAATGTAGATACTGCTGTTCTATCGATGCTTAGGATAACGCCATCTGGAAAGTTTGAGCAGCTCACATCTTTCAAATCCTCTCGTAATTTGAGCGTAATCTTTGTTCAACCTCGAAAGGAAAGTGATATTTTGGCATCTTGTGGAGCATTTGGCTTATTCAGCGAGAACTCGTCAACAACCTGCACGTGTTTGAAAGGTTTTTCCCCAATATCTGCTGAAGCAACGAGTCGAAATGGTTGGTTTGGTGGCTGTGAAAGAAAAAACCGTCTGCAGTGTGAAAATAGTACTTTAGGAAAAGGAAAAAAAGACGGGTATTTGAAGATTTCAACCATTGAATTGCCTGCTAACTCTAAAGATTATCATCATGCTCAGAATGACGAACAATGTAAATCAGCCTGCACGCAGAATTGCACCTGCACGGCTTACGCATTCACTGATAGAGGGTGCTTTGTCTGGGAAGGAGCTTTATATGATGTACGTCAACTTTCAAACGATGACTACACTAAACAAGATCTGTACCTGAAAGTTTCCAACTCTGATCTTCCTGATACTGCAGGTTGGTGCTCAACAAGTGCCCCCAAATAAATCTTATTTAATATCTGAATCCATAGCTTTGTTGTTTTTTTGTTTTTCACTCAGCAAGTTACTAAATTTAAATTATAATATCTCATTTATTCATTCAGGAAAACGGAAGTCATTATCATTGATAGTGGCAGTGGCAGTGGCTGTGCTGGTTTCATTGGTATGCCTTATAGGATGCTTCTACGGAAGGAAGATCAAGCAAAAAGGTCTACAATATAAACTGATCCTCGTGCAATTCAATTAATTATAATTGGTTCTGGAATGAGAACATTAATCAACGACTGTTATTCTATAGGAACAGGGAATAAGAGCTCCAAACAGGACTTATTGTCATTTGATTTTAATTATATTGGTAGTAGAACCAATGATGAAACAAATCTGCAAACAGGAAGGAAAGAAGACTTCAATTTGCCAATGTTTAGTTATGCAAGTGTTTCTAAAGCGACAGACGCTTGGAGAGGGAGGATTTGGACCTGTTTACAAGGTAACATTAGGAGCTATTTTACTCATATGGAAAGCGTGGATTGGAGTTAAAAGTGTCGTTTCAATATTTTCTTTTGCTTCTTTCTTTTTGTTTCAACTGTTGACAGGGAAAACTATCAAACGGGCAAGAAATAGCTGTGAAGAGGCTTTCCAAAGATCTGCACAAGGGTTCGTGGAATTTAGAAACGAGATTGAATTAATTGCTAAACTGCAGCATAGGAATCTTGTTAGACTGTTAGGTTGCTGTGTTGATCAAGATGAGAGCATACTGATCTATGAGTACCTGCCTAATAAAAGTCTGGATTTCTTCCTATTTGGTTAGTTTTATTTCATATCATACACGAGTTTCTCCATACAATTCTGATGACTCAAGGTTGTTTTAGACCGAAACACCTTTGGTCTAAAATGACCCGGATTATTTAAGACCATGTTTTTTACCCTGGGAGACAATCCTGATCGGTCAAAAGACTTGGAGCAGATTTGAAGAAAGAAAAGATTCTAGACTGGGCAACACGAGTTCAAATTATTGAAGGAACTGCTCAGGGACTTGTTTATTTACATGAATATTCAAGGATGCGTGTTGTTCATCGAGATTTGAAGGCCAGCAACATCCTATTAGACAGTGAAATGAACCCAAAGATATCAGATTTTGGCCTGGCACGTATATTTGGTGGCAACAATTCACGGATTAATACACAGCGAATTGTTGGAACATAGTAAGTAACAATTGAACATATAACAATAAATTACATGCACGAGTTATTATTATGGGATGATTTTCATTATTAAAAGGGTTATATTTCATGTTAATTAGTGGTTATATGGCTCCTGAGTATGCAATTGAAGGCTTTTTCTCCATCAAATCTGATGTGTTCAGTTTTGGAGTATTGGTTCTTGAAATTTTAAGCGGCAAGAAGAATACTGGTTTCTATGAAGAAGAATGCCTCAGTCTTCTTGGACATGTAAGTACCTACTTTATATTTGATTTTTTTTTACTTCTACAGTTTGTTTGGAAAGAAAGATTGTAATAACCACAAGCAAGAACTATTCACTTGCAGTCCGATGAACTGTCTTTTCAGCATACGAACATTGGAATCCTAAATGTGTGGAAAACGGGATCATATTGAGAAGTTGTCGTGCTAGTTTCTCTCAAACACGATTTGTTTATTGTTGAATTATGTGAAGCCCAATCATATTATACACGTGTCTTTGCCACAGGTCGATTTATATTACAAGGATACATCGAGCAATGCATTCATATTTATATTTAGTCACCCTCATATTTGTACTATACAAGTCCTGTGAGATTTGCTCGTTTTCTTATTGATTTATTGTTTAAGTAGGGATAATAGCTTAATCCAGGTAACTTAAATGACGGTTAAATTTTGCAGACATGGGAATTATGGACTTCAAATAGAGGAGTGGAACTAATGGACCCTGCACTAGGTTCCCCAAAACCTTCATTGTTAAGATATATTAACTTGGGACTACTGTGTGTCCAAGAAAACCCAAGACGTCGACCTACAATGTCAACTGTTATTTCCATGCTCAACAATGAAGTTGCACCTTTACCGGCACCCAAGCAGCCGGCGTTTACTACCAGTAGAAGTATGACAAACACGGCCTCATCGTCTAACGGTACTGCTGGAAATTATTCTCTCAATGGCTGTACTGTTTCAATGGTTGAACCAAAATAAAAGGTTCAATGAATTTTTATGTTTTTTGTTCAATTGTGTGTCTAACAATGCATAATTTAAGATTCTGTGAATATTTGTATTATGTGTACTAGATTGAGTGTACATTTTTATTTTATGCCTTCTTTTCTAACCATGTTCAAAGAAAGGCGACTCCAAAACAATGCTGCAAATGACAAAAATTTAGAGAGAAATTAAGACTAAAAACATTATGTCAATTTATCATAGGAATGTACAAAGAAATTACACAGTGAATAAACAATTGTGGACGTAAAGAATCTAGCAAACTATCATACAAAAATTCTAAACTCCATACATGCCCAACAACAATTGTAGGAAGATAATACTAACATTTTATTAACAAAAAACTTTCAGAAGTACAGTAAAAATTTGAAAATGCCTTCCTTATTGTCAGCTGCAAGACATCGATATTTGTTTTGAAGACGCACATTTTTAAATACAAGCACGGACAAGACAACAGATTAACAACCAATAAAAAGATATATGCCATGTTTCACCAACAGTATATATGTAACTTGACAGTGTTTTGTGTTATACTATTTGTACCTTGCACATCACCAGAACTACCCCAATTTCATACAATTTTTGCACCTTTTAATACAAAAAAACCAAATATTTCAAGAATACAAACATTGCCATTTTCGTTTGAGAAAATAATTTCCTCTCCAAAGCACTAAAATCTAGAAACCACCACAATGTATCTTTTCAAGTGAAGACTGAAGCTTATAATAGTTGCACCTAATTCATTACCATAATTAAACCCTGTACAATTAATAATAGCAAAAATGAACAACCCCAGGAGAAACGGGGACACTTTCTTGAATCTGGATACAACATAGTTAAAAAAATTGAAAATTTATAGACCACTTTGGCTATAGAACTCACCCTCACCCTCACAGTCACAGATTAAACCGTACTTATTGATGTTGGATACAATTAGGGTCATTACAAAAATCAAACGTTGCAATTATACCCTATTCACAGAGCAAGTTTTTATAAGCTATATCCTACGCTATAATTCCACAATTCCACCATTGAAAACAAATTCCAGAACCCAAATTCTAGAAATCAACACACTTAGGGCATGTTCTCTTTATTATTTTTAAGCCGTTTTCTGTTTTCGATTTTCTAAAACAGTGAAAACACGTTCTCTTTCCTATTTTCGAAAACGCGTTTTTGAAAACAAGTTAAAAATTTACAAAAAAAATCCAAAACGACATATTAGGTATTTTCAGTTGTAATCAAATCAAAATTTTCAAAACGCGTTTCGGGTGTTTTCAAAACAATTTTTCAAAATGTCAAAAAAAACATATTTTCAACAATCTCAAAATGGATACTCAAAACACAAAACACAAAATAAATTCAAAACTAAAATACAGAGAGAACATCCCCTTACTTTTTCGAGATAAGTACCGAAGCTCCCCCATCTTGATCGTCAGATGACTTCCGAGGGCCTCATCAAGCTTCTCAGAAATCTCGGCATCTGTATATCCATGATCAACCAACACAAGTAGNTATATTTATGCAGTAGAAAAGAAAGCCTACTGTTGGGGATGACCGAACATGTACAAAATTTAAGGGTCTCGTAATAATTAATCGCCTAGGGCCTCTAAATTTTTAGGGTCGGCTCTGCAAGTAGCTTAAGCTCTACCTGCCTCTTGGGGTCGTGCTCTAGAATCTCCTTATTATGTGAAGCCGGCAGTGCCCAGATCCAACTTGAAGCCCTTGGAGAGTTTTGATGCACAAGGCTTATTCTATTGTAGCACAGTAAACCCATTATAGTAAATGTACTCAGATATATGAATATGCAATGCCTACAAGACATGCTACAGAAAGAGAAATGCTACTTCCTTTTGTCAAAATTATGCATGAAAGTATACATGATGGGCGCTAACAAGAGATGAAATGTAGTGTCAGTGGCCAATGTGAAAAGTGAAAACATATCATTCATATTAAAATATGAATATGTCACACAATTCACAGAATAAAGGCCATTAAACACGAGCTATATAGGTGACTTACTGACCATTCATTGTGACTGGCTAATTGATCACCATTTTATTACCAAGTACACGCCCATAAGTAATGTAAAATCATGCAAGCTTAACATAAAAGTTAAAGCACTCCACCATGCTAATGAAATTAACTAATTTGCTAATCGGTCACAAGAAAATATATGGATGGGGATAAATGGAAATTAAGCGAGCTGCAGAACAAATTATCCTATTCGGTTAATACAAATATAACCAGCGAACCAACCTTCAATACTCGAAACATAAACAAGCAAACAGATTTGGACATATTGCCCTAATTAGCAAGGCATGAACTTTGAAATGTACAAGCTCTGGAGCATTGAACAAATCTCAATGTACGAGCTCCGAAGCATGATGCAAAGAAGGAAGGCACATTCTCTGTTGATAACCAAGTGAGAACATGAACATAATTCGAAACGTACAACAGAGAGACTAACCAATAAATGGGAATTCATATCAAATGTACAACCTCCAAAGCGTAGTGCGCAACATAAGTAAATCAATCCAGTAGGGAAAATCACACATAGAAAAAAAAAAAAAAAAACTAGTAATAATCAACATACAACCAAATGTGAGAATTTGGAAAACAATAGAACCAAACAAATGGGAAACCAATGGGCATAATTAGCGAAGGTAAATCTTTAAACTATGTCATTCAAGAACCGAAGAAGAATATGAAACAAACGAGGCGCGGAGGATGAAATGGCACGCGGCCGTGTATGTTGAATGAAAGGAGATGAGATGAGATTAGGGTTATAGATTTGAACTGCTATATATAATGGCGGTGAAAGCTCAATACAGGGTTAGGGTTTTTCGAGTTCGGAATTTACACTATACTCCGGTCAAAATATTTTGAAAAATGCCAGTACATCATTGTTTAGGTATTATTTTATATATGGATGAAGGTGTCAAAATGGAGGTGAAGGGATTTTTTTATTTGATTGAGATCCAATCAAATCTCGTTAGATCATTGCTGATAAATTAATCCGTAAATTTTGACCTAAATGTAACACAATCTAATTATTACTGGAGAAATAAATCGAATTATTTCATTTTAAAAAAAAGTTTTGAATAGTATTTTCAAGAGAATGTATGTTTAAAAAATAAGAAAAAATTACATGTTTATGTGTAAAATATTTTATTTTATGAATCTGTAATTGAATTTAATCGTGTAACAAAAGAAGTTTTAAAACAATGAATTCCAACTAAGAGAAACATAAAATGATAAAAGACCTTTTTTTTTTTTTTAAATGTATAAAGACAAATACCTTCCATTTTAAAAGAGCCTAAGGCTATGTAAAAAATGGGCCGGGTTACTAGGCCAATCTCCACTAATTCCACCATATACAAAGTTGCCATAACTTTAGAATTGGACTAAAAAATATTAAGTAAATAAAAAAAAATCCACATAAAAACATTTTTTACATGTAAAAATAAATTTATAAATAAATGACCAACCCCATAAATCCCCCACCGTGATGATCGTCATACGAAATTTCACGTGTAGCATGCTGGTTTGAGCCCCACTTTGGGGAAAAATGTATTTTGAAATAATGATTTATTTTAAGAATGCGGTAAAAAAAAAGTTTTGAGTTTGTTTGTAAAATTATTTTGTGAGAGAGTGTATGGTTAAAAATGAATTTTGAACAAATGAGTTTTTAAAAAAATGGAGCCAAACATGACCTTATTTGCCGATCATATTTTAAACTATAATAAATTGATACAAAATTATGTCAAAATATTTTCATATCCTCAAAGCACGCAAATATCATCAAAGACGAGATTCACCCTTCTGTAGCAAAAAACTGGAGCCGGAGAGTTAGATTCTGAAAGTTCATCACCTCTGTATTTAGTATCAGCCAAGGGAAATGTCGAAATTGTGAAAGCATTAGTTTTTATCGATCCGTAAATCTGTTTTGCTTGTGATGGATACGGAAGAAATCCAATTCATGTGGCAGACAAAATTGGTGTTCTGAAAGAATTGTTGCTAATACATACATCCATTGATTAATAGCAATGGCCATTTAAGCACAAAGTCGAAGAGGGATTAAAGATATGGACATTGCAAAGAAAGATGAATATTCAATCACTAGCTATTCGTTGCACCTTTTATCTGGGTTCAACGATTGAAACAGTACAGCCATTGAGAGAATAATTTCCAGCAGTACCGTTAGACGACGAGGCCGTGTTCATCGAACTTCGACTGAAAGCAAATGCCGGCTGCTTGGGTGCCGGCAAAGGTGCAACTTCATTGGTGAGCATGGAAATAACAGTTGACATTGTTGGTCGATCATTTGGATTTTCTTGGACACACAGAAGTCCCAAGTTAATGTATCTTAACAATGAAGGTTTTGGAGAACCGAGTGCAGGGTCCAATAGTTGCACTCCTCTATTTGAAGTCCATAATTCCCACGTCTGTAAAATTTAACAATCACGTAAGTCTATCGATCCAAGTCATAGTCCCTATAGCAATAATAAATGAAAATCCTATAAGAAAATAAGCAAATTATATGAAGATTTGTAGCGATTCACCCTCAATATGAGAGTTGAGTACGTCCATTCGAAGCTGTAAGGTTTTCCCTATAATGGAACAGAAGAATACAAGTATACCCATAATATAGGTCGATTTGGACCGAAGAGTACAAAGTGTAAAGTATGATTAAGCTTCACACATTCCAATAATAAGCATATTCACGATATGATCCATTTTCAACATGCGTCACATTTCCTGTGTTTGCATGCTGATAACATGGTTCATTCTTGCTAGTGTTATAACATATTTCTATATTTCAAACAAAAAAATTTTAAAACACGAGAAAGAAAATTTGAAGTAGGTACTTACACGTCCAAGAAGATTGAGGGAGTCTTTCTGATAAAAACCAGTGTTCTTCTTGCCGCTTACAATTTCAAGAACCAATACTCCAAAACTGAACACGTCGGACTTGATGGAGAAAAGGCCTTCCATTGCATACTCAGGAGCCATATAACCACTAATTAACATGAAACAAAACCCATTCATAATGAAAATTATCCCAAAGAATAACTTGCGCTTGCAATTAATTGTGAAATGTTAAATTGTGCTTACTATGTTCCAACAATTCTCTGTGTATTAGCCTGCGAATTGTTGCCACCAAACATACGTGCCATGCCAAAATCTGATATCTTCGGGTTCATTTCATTGCCTAATAAGATGTTGCTGGCCTTCAAATCTCGATGAACAATACGCAACCTTGAATATTCATGTAAATAAACAAGTCCTTGAGCAATCCCTTCAATGATACGAACTCGTGTTGCCCATTCTAGAATCTTTTGTTTCTTCGAATCTGCTCCAAGTCTTTTGACCAATCAGAATTGTCTCACAGAGTTAATAACCTGTCTTAAATGACTTAAGGGTCGTTTTAGACCAAAACCACTGACAGGCATTTTGTATAAGACAACCTTGGGTCGTCTGAATTGTAAGTAGAAACTGATATGAACTAAAACTAACCAAATAGGAAGAAATCCAGACTTTTATTAGGCAGGTACTCGTAGATCAGTATGCTCTCATCTTGATCAACACAGAAACCTAACAGTCTAACAAGATTCCGATGCTGCAGTTTAGCAATTAATTCAATCTCGTTTCTAAATTCCACGAACCCTTGTGCAGATCTTTGGGAAAGCCTCTTCACGGCTATTTCTTGGCCATTTATTAATTTTCCCTGTCGACAATCAAAACAAAGGGAAAAAGAATTATTAGAAAAACAATTTAACTCTAATCCATACTTTCCATACGAGTAATATAGCTCGTATTGTTACCTTGTAAACTGGTCCAAATCCTCCCTCTCCAAGCTTAGTCTCTACTGAGAAGTCATCTGTCGCTTTAGAAACACTGGCATAACTAAACATTGGCAAATTGAAGTCCTCTTTACCTGCCTCTAGCCTATTTGTTACATCATATGTTCTATTACCGCTATAGCTAAAATCAAATGACAATAAATCCTGTCCAGAGTTCTTATTCCCTGTTTGTCATAGAATAACAATCGTAGATTAATGTTCTCATTCCAGATGGTGAATTATAATCAATTAGGATCAATTTATAAGGTAGACCTTTTTGTTTGATCTTCCTTGTGTAAAAGCATCCTATAAAGCCTCCTGAAAAAAGTACAACCAATGGAACCAGCACTGCCACTACCACCTCCATTATCTTTCTTTTTCCTGAATGAATAAACGAGAAATTATATAATTGACCGAGTGTGGAAAAAAAAAACTGTAGATTCAGATATTATGATAAGATTTATTATGTGACGATTGATTAGCACCAACCTCGAGTATCAGGAAGATCAGAGTTGGAAACTTTCAGGTACAGATCTTGTTTAGTGTAGTCATCGTTTGAAAGTTGACGTACATCATATAAAGCTCCTTCCCAGATGAAGCACCCGAGAGCAGTAAATGCATAAGCAGTGCAGTTGCAATTCTGCGTGCAGGCTGATTTACATTGTTCGTCATTCTGAGCATGATGATATTCTTTAGAGTTAACAGGCACTTTAATGGTTGATATGTTCAAATACCCGTCTTTTTTTCCTTTTCCTAAAGTACTATTTTCACACTGCAGACGGTTTTTTCTTTCACAGTCACCAAACCAACCATTTCGACGCGTTGCTTCAGCAGATATTGGGGAAAAACCTTTCAAACACGTGCAGGTTGTTGAAGAGTTCTCGCTGAATAAGCCAAATGCTCCACAAGATGCAATAATATCACTTTCTTTTTGAGGTTGAGAAAAGAGTACACTCCAATTATGGAAGGTTTTTGAAGATGTAAACTGCTGAAACATTCCAGATGGCATTATCCTAAACATTGTTAGAACAGTAGGATTAACAACGTCATAAGTGTAATAGGTTTCATTTTCATTGGATACAAGGTTAAATTTGGTGATATGGCTCATTTCAGGTACTGAACCAAATATTTCTCCATCCCAGAGACCACTCACCCAATATTTATCAAACATATTCCACTTCAAGGAGAATTCGCCAGTCTCATCTGGGGATACCACCACTGAGAACATACCAGAGGAAGGATCATCTGCATTTTTCCACGATGTTAGACTTTTGTTATTAACCTTATGGAACCCGAGCTTTGCTCCCGGAAGCCATGTATCCGTTGGATGATCAAAACTCTGCCAGAATATGACAAACGGCTTCGAGACATTTCTTACAACTAAATTTCCACTATCAAGAAGCACTGCTTCAACAGAAGTTGGATATGTTGAACTCATACCGGAGGACCATACCTTATCAAACTCATCAAACAAAACTATATTATTTCCAGAGATTTCAAGTCGCGAACTAGGCATATTACGCAGAGGCGGTCTTCTATTTGCCACCCAAACTATGATTTTTTCTTCAAAATTCTTCAAAATCCTTGTACCATATGCCTAGATACAGATTATCAGAAGTACCTGTTTTTTTGGAGAAAAATCCCATTTCAAAATTGCCATTTTCAGATATTATTTTGTCACTGCCTGAAAGAGAATCGCCCTCTGAAAGTTTGTCACTCCCCGAACTTAATCTTCCTTCCATGAACCACAAAATAATACATAGGGAGAAACACAAGCGTCTTCCTGTACTTCTGTGCCTCTTTGTTTGCCACATGCTTAATAACCTCTAATCCCACTGTGGCCTGGATTGAAGCAATCAATGAGGCAAATATAACTTACTAAAGTCTATACGATTACTTGTTCAATTTGTTTAGTGTTGTCTCAATTTTGCTTAGTTGACTTGACTTACAAAGTCTTATGGACAATGTGTAGCAAGGATTGTTATCTTGTGGTGCAGGATATACTATGAATTTTTTTTTTTTTTTTTTTTTTTTTTTTTTTTTTTTAAAAAATTTTTTTTTTTTTTCTTTTTTTTTTTTTTTTTTTTTTTTTTTTGTAACATACTAATATTAAAAAAATATGTTCTTTTTTACATTTATTCTTTACGGTATTCATCATTTGGAAACAAAGTACAGAGACAAGTCACTTGCAAATATTAATCATTAGCATGTGACACGTTATTCTATAATGGCAAGATATTTTTTATTCAATATTTACATAATTATATAAAGCGAAAAGTGTGATTAAATTACAACAATTTGAAATTTGAAAAATGTTATCATATATTATTTGATGATATATTAAAAACAAAATGTTTCATTACGGCGATAACAAAAGTACTGAACTTCCACTTTATCATGGTTGTTATAACCTTGTAACTTTTAGCCGTGAAATCGAAAAAATAAAATTCTTTCTGCCCTAATTAAATAGTTATTCATGTATCTCACTCGTAGAATGGGACAAGTTTCTACTAGTCAAATATCACTTTTTTCCCCGAAATTTCTCCACTTCGAATACATGTTAGCAGTACATGCTCGTATTTTCAAAGTCTTGGGTCAATGAAAGGAATGGTAAAGTTGGCAAATTTGACAATTCAAAAAGAAAATGATACAAGTATAAAGTTTTTTAGAATAGTTTTTTGTGAAAATTGATCTTTTTGAACGTGTTCAAGAAGGAAAGAAAAGTTTTATATTCATTTACAAAATTATTTTACGAAGATTTTGTTGACTTTATTTTTTATGAAAAATGTTATTTTTTCACCCAAATTTCTACTTTTGAAGTGTTTGATTGACAATTTTTTTCATAAAAAATATTTTTCAACTTTTGGACATGTGACTATATTTTCCTTAAAAACAAGGAAAACGTTTGCTTTAAAAATTGGTGATTTTTATTTTGCAGGTAATTCACTATCTATTTCCCTCTCTCATCTGTCGTCTTTCTCTCATCTATCCATCAGAAAAAAATAGACAAGTATATTATTTTCTAAATTAAAAATTAAATCAATATTAATAATTTCATGCAAATAAGTTCTGGACAATTGATCTGTCTAGAATTTATTTTCAATGCTCGTAATAAAACACACTCTAAGAAAATATGTGGTTGAAAATAAATTTGAGAAAATAGAGTACCAAACAAGGTCTAAGTGACGTCAAACTAAGCCTAGCTCTTAAGATCGACAATATCAATATTTTTCTACACTGTGTAGAGTTCATCAATAACGCATCCAGGGGAGTGAATTTGCAATCATTTCGTTGATTGAAAATCCAAAGACTGATCAGCAAAGAGAGATTTATAGAGGGAGAAATAAAGATTAATGCAACCTGAAAAAACCATGGAGCCCTTATATTATAGTATATAATATAGTATCAAAAACGTGGAAAAAGTCTAAGGGTTGTTCTCTTTGTGTTTCAGTTTTGAGTTTTGAGTTTTGAATTCATTTTGTATTTTGTGTTTTGAGTGTCTGTTTTGAAATTGATGAAAATGCGTTCTTTTTGTCATTTTGAAAAACTATTTCTCAAAACCTAAAAATGGAAAACGCGTTTACTTTAAAATTTTGAGAATTTTTTTATAATATTTTATTCAAGAAATATGATTATTCAATTAATTATAATAGTTTAATTTTTATATTGTATAAAATAACATATAAATTTTGAAGTTGGTAAATTTTAAAATATTTTTTCTATATATGAAAAACACGACATAAATTAC
>CAIGRP010096091.1:0-19281 GCA_903798385.1 Fraxinus cuspidata | reverse complement strand
TTCCAAACACAGTCAAGTCATCCATAAACACTTCCATGCAGTTCTCTACCATGTCACTAAATATACTTGTCATGCATCTTTGGAATGTGGCAGGAGCATTACAAAGTTCAAATGGTATCCTACGAAAGGCATAAGTGCCAAAAGGGCCAGTAAATGTGGTCTTTTCCTGGTCCTCTATTGCAATTTCAATTTGATAGTAACCAAAGTAGCCATCAAGAAAACAGGAAAAAGGATGGCTAGCCACACGCTCCGAGATTTGGTCTAGAAAGGGGAGCGGAAAATGATCCTTATGGGTGGCAGCATTTAGTTTCCTATAATCTATGCACATATGCCAAACAATCACTATTTTTGTGGGAACCATTTCACCTAATTCATTTTTCACTATCGTGAATTCTGACTTTTTAGGAACTATCCGCAATAGGATAAATGATACATGTATCTAACAATTTAAGTACCTCATTTTTCACTACACTTTCATTGTGGGGTCCCTTTAATTTGCTCACATAGGATTCATCTAGAAGAAGGAACTAATCCTAAGAGAGACCCACAACATAGGCTAATACCTTCAATGTAAGCTATGGTCCAACCAAATGCAGATCGATGCTCATTCAGAATGTTCAACAGTTTCTTACATTGCCATGCATTCAATTCTGAATAAATAATTACAGGAATGTATCACCTGATCCAAGAAATTGATGTTTTAGTCTTGGAGGTAGAGGTTTCAATTCTGGTTTAGGACTCTCAATGCTTGATGTCTTCTGTCCTTCAGTCCTTTATAGCAACTCTTAAAACTTAAGCTGCCCCGCTCTTTAATCCTAAAATTTTGGAAACACAACACAAATGTTAGTATACTCATAATCCAAACTAGTTGGGATTTTAGAATTTAATAGAAAAGAATTCAGAGGGTCGAAATTGGTGTTTGCAGGTGTTTGCTCCTGAGTGAGTGCATTGATCATGAATGTTTGATGACACTCATCATCCTCTTGTGGCTGCCTTGCTATGTGGAAAATATTGACTTCTAAAGTCATATTCCCAAAAGAAAGTTTTATTAAACTATTTCAGCAATTTATAAGAGTGTCAGCTGTAGCAAGAAAATGTCTACCAATAATGGTAGGGATTTTTGAATTAACATTTACATCAACCCTCACATCCAAAATCAAGAAGTCAATAGGATAGTAAAATTTGTCAATTTGGACCAATACAACCTCGATTACCCCTGGCCTAATGGTGGACCTATCAGCTAATTGTAAGACCACAGAAGTTGGTTTTATCTCACAACAAGTAAATTGCATAAGGCATGATGATATTCACACTCACCCCTAAATCAAGAAGAGCTTGTACAAACGCATAGTTCCCAATGACACTGGACACAATAGGATAACTAGGTCCTTATACTTCAATGGGGTCCTTTGCTCAATCACTACACTCACTTACTCAGTCATGAAAGCAGTTTTCTTGACATGGTGCTTTCTCTTCATAGTACAGAAGTCCTTAAGGACTTTAGCATATGCAGGAACCTGATAAATCACATGCAAGAGAGACGGATTGATTTTCACTTGCTTGAGGTGTTTTAGGATTTCACTATGTTGACTGGCAGACTTTGGTGTGGGCTTAAGAGATTGAGGAAAATGTACTCTAACCTGCTTTTCCACCACTTCCTCGCTAGGGCTACTCTCATCAGACTCATTTTCAGTTTCCCTAGGCTTGGGGATTGATTCTATGACTTTCCCTAATCTGGTGGTTATGGCATACACTTCCCTAAGGTTGTTTTCTTCCGATCCTGAGATTGTGTCACGTGTTGCCCTTTAAGATTTAGTTGAGCTTGAGTTAGAAATTTCCAACGATCCCCTACAGCTAAGGCAGTCAACTTAAACATATGATTTTTTTGTCTCTTTGTTTTCCTCAACTACCTAAATGATCATAGTCTCAAACTTCTGATTTGCCTTACCCAATGTCTCTATAAAAGTATGTAAGGTGTCTTCTAAAGAGTCCCTAGAGGTTGCGGGTTGATATAAAGGTGCATTAAAGACTATAAATGGGTGGGCAGGTTGAAGTTTCCAGATTTCCAGCTGAAGTTGGGGTGATTTCGCCACCCAAGATTGTAGGTTTCAGAGAATGGAGTATAGGGCTTTTTGTATGTGCCTAAGACGTTACAGTGTTTCTCATAAACTCCTCTCATGCCAGCAAACGTAGTACACTCTTGCGTTAGATGATTAGTTTCACCAAACACAAAGCAGGGTCCTAGAGACTAAACACGGGATACATGCTGTGCAGATTTCACTATCCTTTTGAGTGAATAATGGGATTTGCTTCTTAAGGGCACTAGATGGTGGGGAAAGTATTTATTAAAGAATGCTTGAGTCATTTCGGCCCAAGTCCCATCAAACGTCGTCTCAAGGAATGCAACCATCCTTTTGCTCATTCTTTAGGTGAAAATGGGAAAAAATTAAGCCTGACTGTGTCTGTTGTACCATATTGATTCTGGAAGGTTGCTACCACCTCCTCAAATTCCCTAATGTGCACGTATGAATGAATTTTCGAGTCCGTGAAAATTGGGAAGAAGTTGAATCATTCTCGGTTTAAGATTCATATGTGACATATTAGGTGGAAACATTACTCATGATGGCATGGATGTGCATGTGGAGTGACTATAATCATCTAAAGTTCTAAAAGGAATATCGCCATGTTCACTATCAGTCATGGTGTTGTGTAGTGTGGTGTTCGTGGCAATAGATGCAATATCAAAGATAGAGTTATAAAGAGATCCAAACACTAGAAAATGTCCTTCTGTAGAGTTTCCTTGCTCATCTTGATCCCTACTCATAAAACACGAAAAAAAAATAGAATTATACGAGAATGAAATAAAAATAACAGTAAATGAACGATGTCACCCCTTTCAGTCGATCCCTTAGTGTTTGGTATCGTCTCCCTAGTAATGGCGCCAAAATTTGATTACGCTAAAAAAATAACGTAATAATTGTAGTACAGATTTGGGGTGTCGATTCCAAAAAGAGATGGAAAAATACTCAAGGGTTCAACAAATTAGAGTTTTTCGTGAATTATTTGAAAATGATTTGTTTTTCGAAATACAATTTAAATATCAATGGATCAAGTAATGAAATTAAAATCAATGAGTTAAAACAGTGAAGCGTCGAAATTCCCTCAATTGGATCGGATCATTCAACATTAATTATTCATTTTTTATAACTCAATTAGAGACTTTCATCCTGATACTCTAATCGGAAGATTTATCGNATTGAATTCAACAAGTATTTCGATCGTTCGATAAAAAAAGCTTGACTAATGTTTATGAAAAATCTAATAAGAGTTAAACCAATTTCAAAATAAATTTATGAAGAGAAAATCTAAACCTAAAATTGTTTAACAAGAAAAATAAAAAATTACATAAATCAAAAACGTGAAATCACCAAATCCAATGAGTTCCTCCCTTGCTTCACCAAATTGTTTAGTTCTTCATGGAGTTCTTGAGCCAAAAGATTAGAGAAAGTGTATGGAGGTGTTCCCAATATGTATTTTGTTGTTATGTATACAAGGAGTCAAAAATTGGATGAAAATCACATCCAAATTGATTTCCAAAAGAGTTCCAATCGAATAAAGAAAATTGCATTTGCGCGCGGATTTTTTGTCTCTGTACATCAGTTAGTATTTTGGTCATATATTCGATTTAGGCGATTCAAATTGAGTTAAAAAAGATAACACAAAGGGCTACAACTTTGATAGGAATATACTTCTTCCAACTTGGACGTTTAATATGCCAAAAATGGGTCTCAATTTTTGGCTAAAAATCTGGAATATATCTATACGAATTGTAAATTGATTTTGATAATATTTTGATCATTTTTCATTCCTTTTTAAGTTCCAATTACATCCAATTGTATCCTAGCAATCTTCAAAGTATCTTCTTGTGGTCCAAATCAACTATTAAGTATTTACAATTTGGTCATCAAACTTTGAATTTTGTCATTTTTTGCCTTCTTTTCTCCAATTCTTCATCCAAAGCCTATTGTATTGAACCAATTAGCTTTCAACTCTTTCAAATCCCCATTTAGCCTTCAGAACCAACTTTAGGATATTTGCGATTTAGTCCCTGAACTTTCATTTTCTTTCATTTTGGTCCCTTTTCCCTTATTTCCTCCCAATTCCGCTACATTCATCATTTTGTCCTGTAAAACATAAATTACATAGAATTACGCCATATTTCAACGTATTAATCAATAATTTTCCATATTTTGACAGTAAAATAAGTGTGTAAAAACGCACTTATCATCGATTTAAGTTTAAATGATGGGCCAAGCCCACTTAGATTTTTATTAATAAGTTGTTAGGATCGAGAAAAGATAATAAACAATCATAATCTTACTAACACAAGAAATGAAAAACCCTAATCCCTCATTCTTGTTCCTTTGTATGGATTATCATTAGAGGTTGGACAATTGGACAGCTGTATTGTCCAAAGATTGTGATTATTTATGTTCCAATATTGGCAAAAATGTTTGTAGAATTACTAAAATGTATAATTCTTATCATAGATTCTATCTAAACACAAAGAAGGTTCTCAATGGGAAATCAAATTAGTTTCAATTCCGTTGCGCATGTATAAGTAAATTCCCAACAATGGTATTAGAGCCAGCTTTGTGTTTGTAAGAAATTGTTTGTAGATCTTGGGTACAATTAACTGCTGATCGTTATTTATTTGTGTTTTTAGCTTTTACAAAAAAATATTTTCACCTTAAAAAATCTGTTTTTGAAAATAAAATATATTTTTGGTCAAAATCAAATCTGAAGGTAGTAGACGGTAACGACCATTGGTGGCTGACTGGAGGAGGCGGCGATCGCGTGCCAGCGTGCTGCCGCACATGGTGAAAGGAGCTGCACTGCGATGACGAGGGTCACTGCATGTTGCGACGATACCTGTTGTCGTGACAGCAATGACGCTTGTTGCAGCAAAAAGCACGCTACTAAGGAGCAATGCATCGTGTCTCTATATGAGGCAACGCATGTGCATTGCTAGCTATTGAGAAGCAACGTGTCATCAGCTAATAGATACAAACGTTATTAGAACAAAATGGATCTTGAAAACCAAATCAGTTGAGTATGGTAACATTGTAAGAAACAAGACACGGCCTGTAGCATGGGGTTACACCCAAGTTGAAGGAGTTAATTTTGATGAAACATTTGTACCTGTGGCCAGACTTGAATCTATCAAACTTTTTATGGTTTGTTGCATCTTAGATGAAATTCAAACATTATCAGATGGATGTCAAGATTGCTTTTTTGAATGGAATCTTGAATGAAGAAGCCTAGTTAGAAAAACCAAAAGGATTCATTGTTCCATATTTTTAGTGTGTGCACCTCGACAATAATTTGCTATATTGTTGTGAAGTTCGATTTTAGAGGCTCTTTATTCAAGAATTTTTTAGTGAAAAATGCGAGTATTCGCACATCAAACAACACATATAATAAAGCAGCAAGTGCAATACCTACTCTGAGAAAAAGACATCAATTCGTTTGTGATGAAGTGGATATTTTTATTGATTAGACCATCCTGACTTTTCTCTATCAAAGTACGCTAGTAAATAACGTGGATGATATCACATTGGTCCGAGCTAATCTTGTATCGATGCAAAGAGTGTATAAACATGAATAGAATGGTCAAGTATTGATAAAGCGTAAGCAGGCAATAAAATTACAGTAATGGAACTCACTTGCGGTTGAGTAGGTCGTGGGGACTGTTACAGGTGCCATGGGATCACCCTTCATGGTATCTCACCGATTGGATCCTCATAACCAGGTCCTCTTCTGGTTCTTTATCGAGATCGGCAACCCTACCACAAGGAAGAATGAGGAACCCGTGATGTCGGTCGTACCAACGTTTTGATTTGCCATCTCTTCCACTTGGTTTTGGGATATATATGGAGTGGAAGACAGAAAAGGGCAATCATCTGACTCCAAAACTTCGAATTTAGTTGGATCAGAGCAAGGCTGTAAGATATGAAGACTGGTAGAAAAAAGGACAAAGTGGCAATCTTAGCCCAGCCTTGAACATGTTCTCTCCCTCACCGCCATGCACCGTGGATAACAATCCTTTTCACGAGGCTCGAAGATGATGAGGCCTATACTACCAGGAATCCTAAAAACCTTCTTAGTTTTTTGAAGTTTTTTTGGGTCATGTTTGAAGGATAAGTAGAGGCACCCCACTTCATTGAATTCTCTACTAGTTCGGCGGTCTACTCCAAATGTTTCCTCTCAACCTAATTTCCCTAACAATCTCCTCATGCATCAAAATAGTGGTTTTCCTAGCTTCAAAAAGCACTAAGGCCATGCTACTCTCCCCCTCACCTCGCCAGAGTTACTGCAAGAGGTCCCAAACATGTTCTTAGAGAAATAAATAGAAAAATATGCAAAAACTTGAAATTGGGAGATTTGCCTATATACAGGCTTCATTAGGAAGGAGTATCGTTGAAAATTGATGAATACAGCCAAAAAACTTCAACAATATCGTCGAAAAATAAATTTTTACAGTGTACATGAGTTTTCGAATTTTTGCAAAGTTAAAAACTTGCAAAATGAGACAAGTACTTCTTTTATAGGCAAAGGCAATGAGCCTCTGTTTTTAGATCAAATCAATATCTCAAACATGTGTAAATAATGCATGTCACCTCAAACCAACTAAATTGCCTACCATCATTAGCATTTATGAACTAGAAGACACGTATCTTGGAAGTAGGCGACACATCTCAGCTGGTCTTCTTGTAAACATCAATAGTAGAACCCAAAAATGTCTCATCGGCTTATAGACCTAAATCGTATCTGCGCCAACACTCAAATTTTGGATGACCTTGCCTTTTCCTATCAGCTTTTATCAAAGCTTCCTATCCTTCAAAGCCCCGTCCTAATGCAAGGACGGCCTTTGCTTATCATCTTTCATCAAAGTTGCCTATCCTTTAGAGCCTCCTTCTCATACAAGAACCTTGCCTCCACCTATCAAATTTCATTAAACCTACCAATCTTTTAGAACATCGTCCTCATGCAAGGACTTCGCCTCCCCATAGTTTCAACACGAGGTATTAACATCAATTCTTCACCTCGAATTCCACTTATAATATTAGTATTCATGCTCAAACTTGGGAGATTATTGTGTTGTGTTCAAACACACAACTATCACTCTATCAAAAGAATGAATTTAACATCACCTCGACAATGAATTTAATTTCACCCTACATTGAAAGTCTATGCATTATATGAATATCCATACATGGACTTGGTGGACTACTGTTATACTTCTTGATGAATCTCCAAATCGCCACCACTTGGTAGCTAGTTGGTAAGTCAACTAGGCCCATACTTCCATGTCATCTTCCTTCCTGGCTGAAGTGAGGCCTATATGAGATAGTTGAGGTGATGAACCACTTTCGCCGATGTGCCACGTAAAGGCATCAATGATCTCCATGACTAGAGAGGTGTTACGCCTACTAGAGGAAGAAAGTCGAGGTAACTGGCCTTTTCCAATAGATCTTTGGTACAAGGCCTTCCTATGATTGATTGATGTGACATCTCTACAACATGTGCCTCTAAAGGTCGAATTGTCAATCTATGAATTGAAGGTCACACCTAGGTAATAAGGTAGCTACTTTTCAGAAACATTCAATGTCACCTATCCTATGATGGATGAATTGATGCCTAAGAGAGGACACCTAGAACATCAGGATGAGACAACTTGTCTTTCTCTTCAACGATTAGTATTTCATCTCTTCCACTATAAAAGTTCATCGTCAGAGTGGTCGCGGCCGCTTACCCCCATCATCGGAGAAGGTCACGTTTGACTTACAATTTGTCCAAGTATGTAGGAGAAAAGCTTACATAGATGTGAGGAGCCAAGATTTGTTGGCCACATCACCCTTACAAAAATCGAGGTCAACATATACCGTGTACACTAACTAATTAAGTACACTATATGATAAATTTTTTTGTCATGTCATATGGATTCATTAAATTGTTTATAAATGCCCATATGTGCTGTATTACAAAAAATTATTTGGTCCTTATATTGTGAGAATGAATTGTGAGTGTTTGTACTTGCCTAACATGGGACAAGGACGTATAGTAATGTATATATGGCATTCAATAAATCATCTTTTGCATACAAAAATATTCATTTTTTCCTCTCTATTGGACATTACAAATTTCGCAACATTTCTTGAATATTTTGTTTTTATTTTGCGAAAGCTTCAGTGCCGATGATAGTGATAAAGATATAAATTTTGTTTGCTCATGCATGTATGATTGAGGTGCTACTTCCATAAAAATGGATATTGGTTCTATCCTTGAGACAATTTCCCTAGAGTTCGAGCATTAGGGAGGGATAATTTTAAAAAACAAAATGAACTCGCGGGGCACGAATATTATGAAGTTATAGATAGTATCATAATAAACAACACAATCTTTTACATCTTTATTCACGACTTTAATATGGCATGATCCTCACACCACTACAACAAAAACTGCTTTTCGCAACATGCAAAAAATACCGTGAAAGACTTTTTGTAATGTTCAAGCATATGTTGCGGGCTTAGATGTTGTCAAAGAACTGAAGGATACAACAACATTCAAAGACTGTTGCGAAAGGCCTTCGGCGAATGTCTCTTTTTTACTTTTTTGCAACACTAGTGTAAACTTTTTGCAACATTTTTTACTTGTTGCCTTTACACCTTTTGCAACATTCGCCGACTGTTACCTTTACACACTTTTTGCAGCATTCACAAACCGTTGGCTTTTCTTGTCTTCATGTTTGGCAACATTTTTTGCATGTTTGTCTTTACTTTTGTCCCTTTTTGCAACATTTTTGGCGGTTTTCATAGGTCATTTTACCTTTTTTTTAATTAATTCCACATTTTTTTTCTATTTTTTGTAAATTGACCTAGCAAAATTAAAGAGTTACACCTTATGAAAGATTTTTGGAGGATTGAGTTTATTACGAATTTGAGTCCATACAAGTAAAATATAGATAAACTTAACATAAGAATAACTTTCTCTTACACTCCTCTTAAGAAACCGAAATTACTTGTATAAAAGAAGACAAGTTAAAACTCCAGTTTATGTACAAAATTAATTAACAAAGAGAAGATGAAGTACATTAACCGGAATACCCCCACTACAAGTGTCATTCCATCAACTTCCTCATCTCTGGTGACTTGAACCCTTTAGAGATATCAAACATCAAAAGCAAAGTAAAAGGCTCGAGATTCACCATATCGTAAACATTACTAATTTTGCCGAAGAGGAAGAGTTAGGCTAATTTATGCTAATCCATAAAATACAGAAGAGTTATAAAACTACATAATTCTGAAATAGACAGTCTTACAAATAATAAGAACTGCACATACCTGGTTTAGAAGTAGTATAAATGCAGACGAAGTCGAAGACAATGATGCAAACGAAGACGAAGTGTAAAGATACTGTAATTCTAAAACTAGACTCGAGAATGATCTCGTACCAAAAGTAAAATATTTGTTTATGAGGATCAACACTAGATGCAACTATCTACACATATCATATTGGTGGCAAAGGAAGTTTAGTTACATATATAAGTGCATTCAGGTTATGCCTTTTGAGGAACATTTATATAAATTCATTAGATCTAGATCTTCCAAGTCCCACTACATAACAATCAAAATGCTCGAGTTTCTAAATGTCATCAATGTCACCATGTAAATTGGGCCAGTGATTTAACATGCCGCCACCACCTATAGGTCAATCAAACCGGTTTGTTTAGCAGGTATTTTTTCTACATCTCTACATACTTCTTCCCTAAATGAACAAGTCATTAACGAGCAAAACAAATCACTCTCTTCAGATACTTTTCAAGAAAAAAACCATTCTATCCTCTGTAGACAAAAAAAAAGAGTAATTAATGAGTTGGATCGATTTAAATACTTAGGCCAATTATATTTATTAAATCTACTAAGGTCCATAAAATTCAAAGACCCATCCTACTATTTCAAAATTCATAATTTTTCAATTATTTTTTTGGTTAAAGATAATTGAGTCGTTACCGAATTGGTTACGAATTTCTTTATGAATAGGATCAAAGGTCCATAAAATTTCAAAAGGGTAGGTATAACAGAAAATCACGAAAAGTTGAAAAAATTACAAAGTCGAAGGAAGAGAATAGATTCTATCCGGCAAACACCAAGAAGATCACAATCTTCTTTAAATCAAGCAAGTCCAAGAAGATCAAAATATTCTTTAAGTCAAATCAAATTCAAGTCCAAGTCACGAAATCAAAGTGCCCAAACAAGCCATGTTCAACAAATGTCTAGGATACAAGTCACGTGGCTCTTTCTCTTCAAATATTCAGATCATTAATCTGATAATCTTGCAATTCTGTAAAAATAAGAAGATCAATATCCATTTGTATTTCTCAAAAATACAATTTGTAATAATTTCTGTATGTTAATACACGAAATTTGACGTACAAATTTCTTGGCACACCTAGTGGGACCTTCTTGTTCTTTCATCTTTTGTTCTTAGAATCTTCAAGTTTAACCACTGCATCTACAATGGCAAACGAAAAGGGAAAGAAAACTATAACACATCTTAAAGAGATACTTGCTGAACTCTTCCATGCGACCAAAGCCTAAACAAATATTGAGAAAACTCAACTGGAAAAATGAAAATTGCTTTCAAGAAGCCAAACCCTCGTTCGACAAAAAAGACCAAGAGTTTGGCGAAAAGCTCTCATTTTGGTTCCATCTCCAGTGGCAAATCTGTATATGGATCCTCTCATGCCACTTCTCTACGAAGATGTGGAGACTATACTATATTTGAAGAATCACTTGAGCTAGTGATGGTGACGAAAGCGACATCAGGATTTATTTACCAAATCCAAAAATTGCCTATAGCCATTTAAAAGTTGACAAAGTCACTAGACAACAAAGATGCACAAATTGATGTACTCATGTACATGCTAGATTTGTAAAATCCATTGGTTAAAGGAAATTAAGATTTAGAAGGAGGCCACGAAACAAACAAAAGTGAAAGTCTAAAAGTCAAATCAAGAGTATCTACTAAATCAACAGAAGTAGAAACTGCTTCACATGCTCCTTCTGGACTACCAACTTTGAGTGGTTATTTTCCCAAAGGTTTCTTTGACAATTAATGTTTTACCTCCAATGTAATCGTTGCAGAGGGGGAAAATGAGGCGAGGAGGAGCTTATCGAGGGAGAGTTCAAAGTAGAAGAAAACTATCTCACGACTCAACAATATTCCTTCCAATATGAGTGTAGTAGAGTCCCTTAGTCTTCCTTCTATGATCGAATGGCTTTAATCTAGACAATGATCGATCCGGAAGTATACGAAGGCAAAGTCTTAAAAAATGTTGGATCCACAGCCCGGAAGACTGTATGAATCACATTTGACGATGAAGATCTATAGCTAGGTTCTTGTTTACATATTAGACCACTATAAGCTAGTGGTTATATTAGAGAATGTAGGATAAATTACATGATAATCGATTGTGGGTTTTCCGTAAACATTACGCCCCTCAAGACAACGAAGAAAATTGGAATTAATATTGCTGATTTATCTAGGAGCAATATCATCATTCAAGGATTCAACTAGAAAGGTTAGCTTGTCATTGGCATGATTTGCCTGAAGCTACAAATACGAGAGTTAATTTCTTCAGCACTCTTCCATGTCATTGATGCTAAAATATCCTATGAGTTACTCCTTGAACGTGTTTGGCTGTATGAAACTGGAGTGGTACCTTCAACTTGGCACAAATGCTTGAAAATAACCGAAACGGAGAAGTCAAATGTGTAGCAGCTGAGTCCAAACCATTTCTCAAAGAAGAATCACATTTTACTAGTGCAAAATTTTACATGGAGGATGAAGAATGTAATTCTGCAGGTCCTTGTCCAGATTCAAAATTAAAGAAGATACAGATGCTGATGATCTGTTATTGTTTCACCTCTTCAGCTTATTAAAGGTAAATCATAATTTACATTTGAAGGATTCTCTAGATGTAAAAAAAAAAGCTCAAATTGAACCAACAGATGTTAAGTTATTGAGAAAATAGTTGACTCTTCCAATACCAGTCTTCCAGAATTGTTTCTGTCCCATCAACTCATGGTAACCTTGGGAGAACGTAAATCTACATCGGAAGGTTCAACATCTATTTCAAACATATCATAGCTTTCTATTTCTAGCTCGTCCAAACATGAAATGCTAGATACTAAAGGAACTGAGGAGACAAAACAGACTCTAAAAGAATGTTACAATCCTTAAGTCAAAAAGTTATTTGAGAATGCTAGATTTGGGAAAGGAGAGCCTCGCAAATTGGGTAATCTTGATGATGTCCTTTAAGGTGGGCGCATCCCTTCTAATTTGGATGGATCCCTAATGTCGATACCTAGGTATGGTTAGAGATATGATCCATATCCATCGAGAAAGATTAAAGTCAAGAAGGTTTCTAGAAACCCAATCATGATTTAAATATATGATATTACAAAAGAGAAATCAAATGAGTCTCAACCTTAGTGTTCGATCAAATTGAAAATGAGAACCTTCAGTGTTCGACATTTAAAAGGTTGAGGAGAACTTGCCACAATAGTTGACATAAAATGTAAAGCTTCTATTTTTCGAAAGTTAAGTGAGAATCCTTCTTCATCTACTTAAATTCATAAGGATGTACAACCTCCTCAGAAGTCATCTTAATGACAATCTGCATTCTCTCGACTTGGATAATGATGATAAAGAAGAAGTCTCTATTAATTACATCACTTTTGAAGAAGCTTCCAACTCAAAATTTGAGTCTGAAAACTCTGTCACAACTGACAAACCTGAACTAGCTCCATCAACATTTGAAGGAGGACAAGCTATTGTAGATGACTTGAGATAATGAACTTGGGGACCGAAGAAGACCTGAGACTAGTGTTTCTAAGTGCTCTCCTCGGTCAAAAAGAGGAATCCGAGTATATCCACTTGTTTTGGGAATATAAAGACGTATTTGTATGGTCTTACAAAGAAACGAACGAATACAAAATATGAGGAGCTAACATCATTTCGTACTTCTAAGAGCATATATTGTTAGAAAGTTATGCCTTTTGAATTAAAAAATGCAAGGGCAACCTACCAGCGAGCAATGCCAAATATCTTCGATGACATTCTACATAAGAACATGGAATGCTATGTGGATTATTATGTTGTTAAAACATACAAACATCTCCATCATCTACAAGACTTACTGGATGTTTTCAAAAGACTCCAACGACATCAATTAGAAATGAATCCACTAAAGTGTGCATTTCGCGTCACCTCTGGGAAATTTCTTAACTTCATTGTTCGACATCAGGGCATTGAGATAGATCGATCAAGAATCTAAACCATAATCAACATGCTAGAGCCAAAAAAGGTGCATGAGTTAAAGTGTCTTCAAGGAAATGTTGCATACATTCGAAGATATATCTTTAACCTTGGCGGACTATGTCGTCCATTCAACAAATTGGTAAAAAAAATGTACCATTTGAGTGGAACAAAACCCGTCGAAATACTTTTCAAAGCATATTGAAGAATTTATCTCATTTGCTATTCTCGCAGCTGCAACTGCTAGGGAGGCCACCGACTCTCTGTGTTTCAGCGTAAGAATACTCTTTAGGAGCATTTCTTATCCAAGTCAATGATGAAGGAAAAGAGAATGAAATATGTTACTTGAGTCGGACATTGATTGGTGCTGAAATAAAGTATTTGCCTATTGAAAAAATATACCATGCATTGATCTTTGCAGCTAAAAAGTTAAGACATTATATGCTATCACAAACAATCAATCTTGTTTCAAAGATTGATCCATTAAAGTACATAATGTCCAGGCCGATTATTTTCGAAAAGACTGGAATGGAACTTCATTTCACAGAAGACCATTAAAGGACAAGCTCTGACGGATATTCTCCCTGACCATCCAATTCCTATGGAATGGGAACTTCATGAAGACCTCCCAAGTGAAGAAGTTTTGTTTACTAAAGCTATACTTCGACGAAGCAGCTAGAAGTTATTGTGCTGGAACATGAGTAGTCTTTGTTACTCTTTATGATCTTGTTATGCCTTACTCATTTGCCTTAACAAAGAAATATTTAAACAATTTGGCGTAATATTAAGATCTTATCCTTCGCTTAAAGATGACATTAGCTATGGATGCCTGTCAGCTGGAAGACTTTGGAAATTCTAAACTGATAATTAGCCAACTTTTAGTCAAATACGTCATGAATATGCATCAACACTTAATAATTGATTTGATTCGGAAAAAAAAAATCAAATTCATGCCTAGAAGTGAAAATATGGAAGATGATGCCTTGACTAATTTGGTCGTTGTTTCATCAATCTGGACCCAAACTCCATTATCAAATCTAGTACTTATGGTAAGCAAGCCAATCATAATCACAAGAAAAACAAAGGACAAGTTCCAACCTAAATGGGATGATCCATTTCGTGTTACTCATGCGAATTAATGGAGCATAAAAGATTGTCGACAAAGATGGACTACAAATGACTACAAATTGGACCTATCAATGGAAAATTCTTAGAGGGTTTTTACACTTAAATCTCTTTATTTTATAAATTTTTCATTGAAAGTACTTCTGGACCGCAAGAGGATAACTTGTGAACAACCCAAATAAACAAAAAAATAAATAAAAAATTATGTTATGGTTATGAACTAGGTTTGACTTGGTCCCTTTTGGGTATGTACGTAGCTTGAATATATTATAAATTCAGTTTCAGTCACAACAAATAAATTCATTCAGTTTGTTTATCCTTTCTTGCACTAAAAAAAATACACAACTTGAAGAAGAAAGTTAAAAAAAAAAAAGGATAGCGAGCCAAAGATCACACAATATGGTCCTAAAGAAAATCAGAAAATCTCAACTCACTCAAAATCACTCGCCATTGAACACTTGCAGGAAACTATCTTTAAAAGTCTTCCTTTTCTGGTTAATGAATGCTACGCTAGTGACATGATTCTTTTAATGCGTTTTAAGCATTCTCTTCTATTCCTTATGGGTTTGAAACTCATCACGGAGTATATCCAGCTGAGAGGTTACCTGACTAATTTTATTTTCCAATGAAGAATACGTGGAATCCTCTACTTTCATTTGAATATTCAAAAGTTCAACTACTTAGCCTTTTCTTCAGCGGTTGGACACTACAACTGTTGCTTTCTTTCAGATAAATAAAAGTCAACTTTTTTTAGAAACACGTCCATAGTTGCATCAAATGTGTTGGATCTATGCAAAATGAGTTGGTAATCACGTTTTGAAGAATTAAATTATTCTCATCCTACCAAGTTCGGATGTTGGAAAATCCATACTTGAAAAAGTGCCTAAAACACTTCTAAAATAAATACTCATGGCTTCTTATAGTGCAGCCTTCATGTAATGAGACTCTTGAGTTATCCTAGCTAGAGGACTGGAAAGAATAAATTGTTGTGGTCCCATGATTGTTTGAAGATGGAATAGCCAGGACTTCTTGATTAATCTTTGAATTAGTACTTTAGTCTCAGAACTCACTTCGTCTTCATTATTGAAATCATGTACATTAAGCGACAGAGTACCCTCATTAGTTGTGCTTGGGAATGTGAAAGGAGAGCCATGAAAATCATGGGTACCATCTATTCCTTGAAATGCATCGATTCTCCCATCATTCTAGGTGACATGTCTAAAAATCCACATCTGATGGTGTATTCGGGAGTCTGATATTAAAGTTAGAAGTTTCGAGATCGCATTTTGAAGGACTTGGAATAGCTTGAAGTGGCCTACGAACCCATCTCTTCATTTTATATATTCAGAAAAGAGAAACCAGAAATTGAAGTATTTTACAAGAGATCAAATACAAGTATTATGTTAAATAAATAAAATCTTACATGATCTATAGAACTTTCATCTTCAAGAGCTAGAGTTTTTACAGGGGCGTGGGATGCTTCAATCTAGGACTGTTGGGGTCTAGAATCAAAACTGCTTCAGGTATCTTATTGGCAGGCTCAGATGTGGAAACAAATTTTGTTGAGGGAACTATAATTTTAATTTTTGTAATACATCTTTCATTTCGAAGGTTTGGTTTTCCTCTTTCGAGAATTCTCTTCGAGAATGATATTTGTAGTTAACCCTTTGGGTACAACCCTTGTTTGTTTGCCTCGAAGCCAGATCAAGAACAAAACGTGACTTTCTCTAGAAGATAAAACCCGCACTTGCTCCCATAGTCCAGTTTGCCAGTACTTTGTTATTCCCCCAACTTTGGTACTCTACATCAACTTCTTGACGTGAATCCTTCATGTACTCCGGAATAAGAAATATAGATCCACTTATTGTCCAAGTCAAAGAAAACCAAACATGATACATGTTGACTACATTGGGAGTAAAGTTTCTACCTAAAGTCGTGTTGTCTTACAAACTTGTATGGATTATATGCTTCAAGAATGAATGTAGAAGATCATTGACTATAAGAAACAAATCCAGATTGGATACTCATCATAAATACTAAGTATATATGTAGACCTTGGTACACCATCCACTCGTACTCAAGAACGAAATGGTGGGGAAAGTGGATTCAAGCAAAAGTGTTAAACATCTATTTTTCCACTGATAAGGTCTCGACAATCGATGACATTAATCTCCCAAGATTGGAAAGCATTCAAAGTGCCTGCATATCTTCGAATAATAGGACGATAATAATTCGTATCTACGTGATCAAAAATACCGCGGACAAAATAAGTTACAGCCCAAGCAAAAATGAAGTGTTCGGGAAATGAATGTGAAATTTTGCCAAGGTCTCGACCTGATAAGCAGCTAGACATTCGTGTGAGTCCCTCATAAAACTTGCTAATATGAGAGGATCTAGGTTGTAAGTGAATCCGGTAGCCATCTTAGAAAATGCTTTAAAAGTTCCAATCTCATACATTCCTCACAGAAGGGAAGAACGAAACGACAAAGCCACGGAGAGAGATAAACTGTTATTTCTAACTCTTCCTCTTCTTCCATAGATAAAGATATTGACAAATCACTCCAATGACCTCTGTCTCTAAGAGAAATATCTTTTGACTTGTCTACAAACCCGGGCTTCCTTATTTCTGTTGATGCCATTTGCTGACTCCTTATGAATAGATTTAAATTTATGGCATTTTTATAAGCTTTATTTTGTCGAGGATTTCGGACACAACCATTCTCTCGAAACTAGCATTCAACTCAAGCAACATGAGTAACATAGTCAGATTCTTTCTCATTAGCAATTAATGTGAAAACATTAAAAAGATACAAGCAAGACTTAAGGAGATCATCTATCAACTTTGAAAGGAAGAATACTTCTTCTTATTAACGACTCATGATTGAAAGTTCGATAATCTCGTGGATATCCTAAAGAGAAATGCCAATTTGACCACTGCCAGTCACAAAAATGTTATTATATAGACACCAAACCTCACAAAGAGCTTTGCAGATAGAGTTTGGACAATGATAATCTTATGTAGCAGAGTTGACCGCGAAGATTTCTCTTGAACACGATCCAAGTCGGAAGATAAGAAATCTCTCCACGACTGATGAGTGCACTTTCCCACCATATTTCCTTATTGTCAATCCTTTTAGAAGCTACTGCCTTAGGATGAGCTCCGTGCTTTGGGCATGGTGAGGTGAAAGACACAAAAAAAGATGGTTGCTAGAATAGCTAGACTTGTAGCTTCCAAATTCTTACGATCTTTACTCATGATAGGCATATGCAATTCCGACAAAGGCCTAGAAGGATCAGGAGAATGAGATGTTGTTGCTTTATGGATGTTCACTTTAAGCTCACCTCGTGTGTTGAACTGGTCTTGGTACTTCACATCGGTATCTTTAAAACAAAATAACTTTTGCCTTATTTTCAAACTCTATGATTTCATGCATATCGAAATACACCTTATTATTAGAAATTATCAAAGTCATTCTTACAAGATAAATATTAAAAAAGGAGAGAAAATCGATAAACAGACAAATAAGCATAAAAAAATTTTATGGATTAAATCTTTTAGATTCATTTTTTTAGATTTATTGTCAAAAATTACGAGTCTCCCAAATATGTAAATGACCTACAGCCTTGGATGGTCGAAAGAACGGGTCATTGATCCTTAACACAAAATGCCTTGGACGGTCGAATAAGCTAGTACTTGGTTCTCAATACAAAGTGCCTTGAACCTCAACACAAAATGCTTTGGAAGGTCGAAGGAGTCGGTTGAGGTCCTCAACACAAAATGCTTACGACGGTCAACATAGCCGATACTTGGTTCTCAATACAAAGTGCCTTGGACGATCGAAAGAGCCGGTCCTTGCTCCTCAACACAAAGTGTCTTGGATAATTAAAGGAGTTGGTCCTTGCTTTTCAACACAAAGTGTGTTAGACAATCGAAAGAGCCGGTCTTTGGTCCTCAACACAAAATGTCTTGGACGGTTCAAGGATTCGGTCCTTGCTTTTCAACACAAAGTGTCTTAGACGATCGAAAGAGCCGGTCCTTGGTCCTCAACACAAAACGTCTTGGACGGTTGAAGGATTCGATCCTTGGTTCTCTACACAAAGTGCCTTGGATGGTGAAAAGACAGTCTTGTTCTCAACGTGCACGGAACGGTCTGAAATTTTGAGTCTGTTCATAAGCAAAATCTTTCAAACTCCCGCACGAAAAATTTAAACTTTCCAAGAAAAAAAATCTTGAACCTCAAAATTCTTAACCTACTTCAAAAGTGGAATCCCTAAAATGTTAGTTTCGACTTTATTGAAACAATTTTACTTAAAAAAAGTCAAATATAAAAAAAGCCAAAATAATAATAATAATAATAATAATAATAATAATAATAATAATAATAATAATAATAATAATAATAATAATAATAAGAAGAAGAAGAAGAAGAAGAAGAAGAAGAAGAAGAAGAAGAAGAAGAAGAATTGATGATGTTTTAGAATAATAAAAATAATAATAATAATAATAAGAAGAAGAAGAAGAAGAAGAAGAAGAAGAAGAAGAAGAAGAAGAAGAAGAAGAAGAAGAAGAAGAAGAAGAAGAAGAATTGATGATTTTTTTGGTTTTTGTGTTAATGAATAAACCAAATAAAGAAAGGAAAAAACAACGTAAAACAAACGAAACCAAACCAATTTTGCCATGGGTAGAGACCAATTCGTAACCAATTTGGTTTCTACCGGCATCTGTTGCCTGCAGAAACCAAGATAATCGAAAAATAGAATCATATTTTTGGA
>CAIGRP010096090.1:0-35288 GCA_903798385.1 Fraxinus cuspidata | reverse complement strand
ATTATAAGCTATGCGATCTTTATTGGACTCCTATATATAAATGCGTTCATATGTGTGTGAATTTATATAGAGATATAATAAGTTTGGATATATGAATATGATTAGTGTTATTCGAGAGAGACCACTAACTATCATGTTATTCGATCGTTGACAAGTATGAAAAATGGTTGAATGAATTGGAATTAAATGTATGATAAATAACCTAAGTGAAATCGAAAATCCTAACTACCTCATCACATAATCCTATCTATTGTTTTAATTTGAGTTTTTTATTTTATTTATTAGAATTTCGCTTAGAAAACAAAATTTAGCTTGATCATTAGTTACTATTTTAATTTAAATTGAAGTTAGGTTAATTTAACAATTTATAGTAGATAGTAATCTATGTGGAACGATATTCGGACTTAATAAATCAACTTTACTTATCACGATCCGTACACTTGCGAAATTTCACGAACAGCCCCAAAGGCTAGCTGAAGACTCTGAATGTCCCGATTGGAGCCGGTCATGGTAGCGAACATTTGTCGTAGCAACTGTGTGTCGACGTCCTACGGTTGTGGCGGTGCCTAAGGCAACTCGATATCTACATCCTCCTACCCGTATACGACTTGTTGTTGTCTTTAACGCTCCCTTGCTAACCTCTCCATGTGATTCACACTACCCCTCAGCTGCGCTTCTAATGTGCTGCACTTGATGAATGGGCTTGGTTTCTCAAGAAGTTCTCCCGATGGGATCGTGATGCCCGAGATCTTGCAGATGCCACTAATCCAACTCGGAAATATCAGAGCTGCGGCCCCCCAAACTCCCAGTGCATGGATCTGCTCGTAGATGAAGGTGGCTAGATCAATCTTCTGTTCCCTAACCAGATGATTGAGAAAACCGGCTTTGGGATTCAGAAATGTGGTGCGGTGTGAAGTTGGCTCGATGTTGTGGCAGATGAAGAGCCATAAGATAGCAATAGAAAGAATGAGCTCAATTTGATGCCATTCAATAGTTGGCAGTGGCCATGCATTCTCAGGCCCTAGCAATACTTCAGCCACTTCATTCGAATGGAAATACCCGGTATTGGGACCACATTGTTCCAAGACAGCTGGTAGTAATCATGGATGACCTTGGGTGAAAACATAATCCACTTTCCTCGCACCCATGTCTGGTGCTGATCCTCTGATTTGGGTGTGTCATCTTGCTGTTAAAGTTGGCATAGAATTCTCGGGCTAGACTTTTATAAACCTAGGAAGTCATCAAGTTTCACCGGTCTCTCAGGGTTTATTGCCCAATAGAAGATGATGTCGGATTATTTTACACTAGCCTTGCTGTTTAGAAATTGCTTCATACTCTCGTCAAGTGTCTATGTGCGGGTCGTGCCTGAAGTAGAGCCAACATTTTCTTTTCCCTTGAAAGTGCATTTAGGACGCATTTTGCAACACATAAAAAATGGAAACATGTAAGTCAAAAAAATGAATGTAAAGTTGCATGAAGATAATATAAGAAAATGAGCAACAAATCCTTAAAGGTATGTCAAAGTAGGCATGCCACGTGTGAAGTCAAGTGTATCATATAATCGACCAAACAAAGCATAAATGAGGTAAAGATGCCATGCTCGACAAAATATAGCAAGAAGGGTGGATACAATATAAAAAATGGGCTCAATGTAATTCAAAAACCTCATAGCAATGCACGAAAGAGGAAAATTGTTCCAGGTAAAACCATGTTCGACTAAGTAGATTCACCTCTGAATATCATTGAGAAAAAACAAAAATTTCCAAATAGCCTCAGGCATATGAAAGAGAGTATATTAGTCTAACACATATTCAAAATTTAGGTTAAACGGAGGTCATTAGGGTTAGAAAACTGAGGGACTACGTGAGGGACGTGAGGTGCCGTGTGTCTAGCCATGGTATGCCTATGTCTCTTCGATTTGATGATGGTGTGTGCAAACATATTTTGCAAGGAATATGAACACAAAAAGTAATCTAAAATGCATATAGATAATGTCAAAATCAAAATGAACCCTAATTCCACACAAAATGTGACTTAGCATTTCATTGAACATGCTGGAAGCATTATTCTTGGGTGCAAGAATTTCTCAATCCCATGTCATAACCTAAGCCAAAATTTTTGTCCAATACAACTCAATGATACTTAAACCATCATATACCTAATGCCCTCGAATACGTATTCACATACGCTATGAAAGGGAAAAATTTCAAAACTTAGGGCAAAGAATATTGTTGCCATATCTTGATTGGAAGTTTGGTGAGACAAAGATGCGAGGGATGAGTTGTGAGTATGTTGGGTGTGTGAGTTAGTGTGGTTTGTGTTGATGTGGGGATGGTGTAAGTGAGTGATGTGTGCGGTGTGTGTTGAAGGGGTGGTAGTGTGCGTGAGTGATATGTGTTTGTGTGTGAGTGTTGTGTGGTGTTTCAAGAAAATGAGTTGGGCTATTTTTGTTCCATGCGACCACATGGAACAATGAGTCAGGGCCAATTTCCTCTTGCGATTGCAGGCCTGGTTGGTCCATGTAGTCGTATAGACCACCAGGTTTTCCCATTTGCAGTTTTGTTCTGATAATTTTCCTTTTCGACCATCGGAGCAACCACATTGCCTTGATTTACATGCCAACCAAGTTTAAATGATTGCATTAGGGTAAGGCAATGTGGATGAACTTAAAAAAAATACTTGACTCCTTGAAAACTTGTTTTTGGTTTATTTACATTAAAAACATAGTTTTCAACCCTCAATGTAACACGACATTCCAACGCTCCCATAACTTGTCAAACCACATTTTAAACCACTGGGTGTGCGTGGATGCTAAGAATTTGGTTGCAAAAATATTTTTTAAACTTGAAAACACATGTTGATTCCGAAAAGCACAATTTTGATCGTTTTGGCTCGAAATACGTGATTTTTACACCGAATCGACGAAACACCAATCCAACACTTCAAACTCATTCATAACACATTTAAAACCAAATAGGGTCATGCATATACTCTTAGTGATCTCCAGTGATAATAAAGCAAAATAAATAAAAGGGAAGAATATGTTGGGTTGCCTCCTAACCAGCGCTAGTTTATAGTCTAGAGCTTGACTGTACCGTGGTTGATTTATTCTGGAGTGTCGAGATAATGGTGGATTTTTCCTTGGAGAAGTCACCGCTCCAATAGTGTTTCAGCCATTGTCAATTAACTGTGAAGTTCATTTTTCTTTCATAGTGGACCTCAACAACCCCATAAGTACATTTGTAATAGTGTATGGACCCGACCACCTTGACCTTAATTTTCCCGGAAAGAGCTTGAGTCTAGAATTATAAAACATTACTTTTTGCCCAACTTCAAACTCTCGCCTCTGAATATGCATGTCGTGCCACCTCTTGGTACGCTCCTTATAAAGTTTTACATTTTCATATGATTCCAACCGGAATTCATCCAATTTATTTAGTTGAACCTACCGCTTTTCACCTGTTGCCTTCAAATCAAAGTTTAAATTCTTGACTGCCCAGTATGCTCGGTGTTCCAACTCAACGGAAAATGACATGCTTTCCCAAAAACCAACCGATATGGAGACATACCAATAGGTGTTTCGAATGCTGTCATGTAAGCCTATAGTGCGTCGTCAAGTTTCTTAGACCAATCTTTCCTAGAGGAGCTTACTGTTACCTATAGTATCCTTTTCAACTTCTTGTTAGAGATTTCAACTTGGCCTCTAGTTTGAGGATGATATGGAGTTACTACACGATGTCGGACGCTATATTTAGCCAATAATGACTCAAAATGACGGTTACAAAAGATTTTGGCCCCATCACTGATTATAGGTTGAGGAGTGTCGTAAAGGGTGAAAATATACTTTTTTAAGAATACAATCACCACTTTAGCATCGTTGGTTGGCAATACTACTGATTCTACCCATTTGGAGAGGTAATCAACAGCAACCAGTATGTATTAATTTCAAAATGATGATGGGAACGGTCCCATGAAATCAAGTTCCCATACATAAATAAGTTCTACCTCAAGGATGCTAATTAGAGATGTCTCATTCCTTCTCGAAATATTACCCATGCGTTGACATCGATCATACCTCTTCACAAGTTCAAATGCATCCAGGATATTTACAGCCAATAGAACCCATATTGTAGAATTTTTACTGCTGTTTTAGATGCCCCAAAATGCCCAGCATAAGCAGACGAATGACAGTGTTCAAGTATGTGTGGTATTTCTTCCTCGAGAATACATCGCCAGATAATCTGATCAACTCGATGGTAGAGAATATGACCTTCCCAAAAGTAATATTTTAGCTCAGAGAAAAATTTCTTTCATTGATAACTTGAGTAATCAGGTGGATGAATGGATTTGACCAAATAGTTCACAATATCGGCATACCAAGGTGTAACCGTCACGCTAAATATTTGCTCGTCTGGAAAACCTCGTTAATTTCCACTGACTCGTCTTGACTTCCCTGTTCCAGTCGAGATAATTGATTGGTCACCACGTTTTCACTTTCATTTTTATCCCTGATTTTCAAGTCAAACTCTTGCAGTGGTAGAACCCAACGAATCAATTTCAGCTTGCATCCTTCTTTATTATCAAATATTTTAATGCTGCCTGGTCGGTATAGACTATGACCTTTAATCCAACAAGATATGATTTAAATTTATATAAAGCATAGACTACAGCCAGGAGTTCTTTCTCGGTAGTAGTATAGTTGAGTTATGCATCATTCAACGTTTTGCTCGCATAATAGATTGCATGAAAATAATTTTATACTCACTGACCCAATGCTATCCCTACTGCGTAATCACTGGCATCGCACATTAGTTCAAACGGCAGACTCCAATCCAGTGCTATGATGACAAATGCTGATATAAGCTTCTCCTTTAAAGTGTCAAAAGCCACTAAGCATTCCGCAGAGAATTCAAAAGGCACATCCTTAACTAGTAATTTACATAGAGGCTTTTTAATCTGTGCAAAATCTTTAATAAAGCGTAGATAAAATTCGATATGCCCAAGAAAACTGTGAACTCCCTTTAACAGCTGTAGGGGGGAAGTTTCTCGATAACCTGGATTTTTTCTTTATCAGCCTTGATCCCTTTAGCTGAAATACGATGTCTCAATACTATGCTCTCTTGCACCATAAAATGACATTTCTCCCAGTTAATTCTAAGTTTGTGTCCTTACATCACTGTAGGACCAAGCTCAGATGCTCTAAACATTCATCAAATGATGAACTGAACACAGAGAAGTCATCCATGAAAATCTCTATGAATTTTTCCACCACGTCGGAGAAGATGGCCATCATGCACCACTGAAAGGTGACAGGAGCATTGCATAAACCGAAGGGCATCTTACGATAGGCAAAGGTTCCGTAGGGACAAGTGAATGTAGCCTTCTCTTGGTCATCTAGTGCTTTGGGATCTGATTATATCCTGAAAAATCGTCGAGGAAGCAGTAATGTGAATGACCCGCCAACCTTTCCAACATATGATCAACGAAAAGGAAGGAAAAATGATCCTTCCGAGTAGCAGTATTTAGTTTACGGTAGTCAATGCAAACTCTCCATCATGTAACCGTCCTGGTGGCTATCAATTCATTCTCAACCACTGTGATGCCCCCTTTTTTCGGCACGACTTGAATCGGATTGACCCAAGCACTGTCTAAGATAGGATAAATTATTCCAACATCCATGAGTTTAATCACATCTGCTTTCACCACTTCCTTCATATTTGGGTTGAGTCTTCACTGCCTATCGATGCTCGATCTAAAGTTTTCCTCCATGAGAATCTTGTGCATGAAAAGTAAAGGGCTGACCCCTTTAACATCTGCAATAGACCACCCAATTGCTATCTGACTTTCTCTTTGTACCCTAAGCAATTTCTTTTCCTTTATCTTCCTGATTGAGTTTGAAATTATGATCGGAAATGTAGATGATTTCCCTAAGTATAACGAAGATGGGGTTGTAGTTGTTTGAGCTCTAACTTCGGTGGTTGTTGAATTGGTGGCAATGGTTTTGATGGACCGGTTCTCAGCTCCTCAAAATTCCTCTTTCACACATATGGCGAATTTGGTTCCAATTGCACAAACCTCAATCTCTATAGAGTTGGTGTGAATGGATTGAGAATGCACGATACATGCTTCATAAGTGTTAGATGGATGCTGTAATTGAAAGGTGTCATGAACTATACTATCAACCACGTCAATCTAAAAATAGTTGTCTAACTCCGTAGGATATTTCATAGCCTTGAAAATATTAAAACAAGCATGTTCCTCCCCTAATCTCAGAATCAGCTGACCTCGCTGTACGTCTATCAGAGCTTTTCCTATAGCTAGAAATGGTCAACCCAATATGAGTGCACATCCTTGTCCTCTTCCATATCTAGAATGAGGAAATCTGCTGGAAATATGAGCTTCTCAACATTTACCAAAACATCTTCGATGATTCCGCGTAGATAAGTAAGCGATCGATCGGCTATCTGCAGAGTCACTGTGGTTGGTTTAGCTTCTCCCAATCCAAATTTCCTAAAAAAAAGATGGCATTAGATTAATACTGGCACCCAAATCACATAAAGCTTTATCAAAGTAATAATTTTCGATAGTGCAAAGTACAGTAAAACTCCCTCGATCTTTTAGTTTGGAGGAAGCGTTTTCTAAATTCTCGCACTGCTTTCCTCTGTCAACATTACCTCATGTTCATCCACCTTAGGATGTCCTTCAAAAATTTGGCATAGCTGGGTATCTGTGTGAGTGCCTCAGCCAACGGGATATTGATGTGAAGCTTCATGAAAACCTCCACAAATTTCATATACTGCTGATCTATTTTCTATTTTTTTCAACCTCTAGGAAAAGGGAATTGGGGTTTCATATGGATTTGTGGGTGTGGTTGCTTTAGCTCGCGGTATATCAGAAGTCTCTTTTGTAGATGTTTCCCTAAGATGATCAGTCTGCTTCTCATGATTTTCATCAAAAGGTGATCTTGTTTCTTTATTTGCACTGGGTCTCTTCACATGTATTTTGGGTAGTTGAACCCCACTTCTTCTAGTAATGGCTTGGACATGTTCTCTGGGATTCACTTCGGTGTTACTTGACAGTGTACCTAGAGCTCTTCTGATCACAGAAAGTGGTAATTGCCCCACCTATGTCTCCAAGTTCTTAATTGCACCCCCTCTAAATGTGGAGAGTTGTTTCGATCTTCCTTATAAATTGATTGTTTGTTTCCATGTATTTATCGGTCTTCTCCATTAATTTTGCAAACATCACCTCCAACTAGGGTTTCTTTTCCTGCTAATACTGCCCTTGAGACCTGTTGTGATTTTGATTTTGATTTCCTCCCCAAGAGAAATTTGGATGATTTCGCCACCCAGGATTGTAAGTGTCAGAGTGTGGATTAGTTTGCTGACTTTGACACATTGCGTGTATTCCACATGCTCCATTCCCAGTGAAAGAATAAAGTGTCAGCTATGCTGTGTTCTGGCCCCACACTCCTCACAATTCGACTTTCTTGCTTGTGTTGTACACAATAGGTTGTGATATACTCTCCACTTTGTGAAATAAAGAATCAATTTTAGTAGATAAGGTTGAATAGGTGTCGACCTTGTAGAATCTGACTGATTTATTTGTACCCACTCACTCAGAAGACCACATAGCCAAAATGTTAGCCATTCTCTCAAACAATTCTCATGCTCTATCAATAGTTCTTGTGATTATGGAGCCATTTGACGATGAATCCACCATGCTCCTAAAAGAATGAAGCAGTCCTGTATAGAAAAATATGACATGTGTCTTTCTGTCAAATCCATGTTGAGGACAAACCTCATCAAATGACCGAGATTCACTCTGACTGTATATTTATATTTCGTGCCTTAATCTTGCTACTTTGGCTGGTAAGAAGAATTTAGAATTTTTGAGCCAGATCATTCCAAGTAGTGATGCTCGCCACAGGAAACGAATCCAACCATTCGAGTGTCTTATCTCATAGAGTGTGTGGGAACAACCTCAGCCTGATAGCATCTTCTGATATTCCTTGGTATCTTAAGTGTTAACATATATCCAAGAACCGGGATATATGTGTGTGTGGATTCTCGTTAGCCAACCTGTAAAACTGATGCCCATTTAGGAAGAGCTGGATGACATTAGTTTTTAGCTAGAACTTTGGTTGTTTGAATGGAGGGTACACAACACTGGATTGACTTTAGATAAAAAAAAACGGTGACAAGAAATCCCCAAGTAAGGTGTTTCTGTCATCTCCTTCATTTGCGTTGTCTGTAATTTTCGGATTTCTCATTGTTTCAATTTGTTGATTTGTCATTGGTATTTCTTCTTGGTTTTCTTGTTGTGCTGATTTAACTTCCATTTGCCTGCGATAAAAAGTTCGTTCAATCTCGAAATCAGCTAGAAGCATTTCACCACCCAGCGACCTTAGCATGCAAAACCTAGAGGAATAACAACAGTAGAACGTAGATCAACCCAAGTACAAAGGCTAAGTAAAATAAAATACGTTAAATAAAAATTACAGATACGTGAAAATTTCTGGTATTTACCTTTCTTCTTTTTTTTTTTCTTTTTCTTTTCTTTCTCTTCTCTTTATCTTGCTGCAACCGTTTTTTCTTCTTCTCTTTTGCATTTCCTCTCTTTCTCTTCTCTCTATCTTTTCTCTCTCTTTTTTCCCCTATTTTCTCTCTGCCTTTTTTTTCTTTCCTCTGGCAGCCGTCCTCTTCTTCCAAGTTTTTCCTTTCAGCTTCTTTTCTCCTTTGTCCGTGTATATCTATTTAATATATATCTGTATATATATAGGTTTAAATTTATTTAGGTTTAATTTGGGCCTCCAATTAGAATTTCCAATTGAATTCTATTGAGACCCATTTAACTCAAACCCTTTAATGTAATATTTCTCTCAAATGTTTCGTCTTTGAATTTTGTCATTTTTCGTCACTTTTGCATTCTTTTTTCCAATTCTTCATTAAACATAAAGTCCTACCTACAAAACACAATACAACATAAATTAGGTAGAATTTAGGGTCTCGAATAAATGTATAAACTACATTTATCACTGCTTTAAGGAAACTAGTGGTGGAGAAGTAGTCATGGAAATAACATTGTTTGCAGGGTTGAAGGGATTGGGAATGTTACAATGAAATTTGATTATGGGTATATCTATACCCTTAAAGGGATAAGATATGTTCCTGAATTAAACATGAACCTAATTTCAATGGAAAATTTGGATAATGTAGGTCTGCAGGGTAAGATTGGAGATGACCTAATGAAGGTGCTGAAGAGATATCTTGTTATGTTTAAAGGGGTTAAAAGAAATGGGATTTATGTGGTCAAGGATAGCATAGTGGTTGATCATATTGCTGAATCTTCCAATGCTGAACTTGATGCCAGGTACAAAAGATTAGCTTATGTGGGTGAAAAAGGCATATCATTTATAAGAAATGGGTTTTTGGAAAGGACTCTATATCTAAAGTTCCGTTTTGTGAAAATTGCACTTTAGGCAAGTAGCATAGGTTGCACTTTAACACTGGAAAGTAGAGGTCTACATTTGTCCCTGATTATATACACTCAGATTTATGGGAACCTTCATCTAGTATCACTCAAGGAGGAAATATATATTTTCTGTCCTTGATCGATGATTATTCTAGAAAGGTTTGGATTTATTTGTTGAAACATAAATCAGAAACCTTTGGGAAATTTAAGACTTGGAAAGTTTTTATAGAGAACCAAACTTGGAAGAAAATTAAGATACTTAGGATTGATAATGGTCTTGAGTTTTACAATACTGAGTTTGATCGACATAGAATAGCTCCATATACTCCACAGCAAAATGGAGTGGCTGAGACGATGGCTTGTTAGAAAAGGTTAGGTGTATACTTGTAGGTTTGAGTGTTCCTAAGGTCTTATGGGGTGTAGCTTTAATGGCGGCTTCTTACGTTGTTAATAGAACTCTTTCAAGTGCTCTGGGTGATAAAACACCTGAAGAACAGTGGACTGGAAATGTTCCAGATTATTCTCATCATAAAATCTTTGGATGTGCTGCATATTCTCATCAAAATATAGGAAAATTAGAACCTATGACTCAAAAATGTGTTTTCTTAGGATATCTTGATGGGGTTAAAAGGTATTATGGGTTATGGAATAGAGAGTCTAAAGGTTTTAAGATTATCACAAGTAGGGTGTTACTTTTGATGAATCTAATATGACATATTTGAGAGATTAGGAACCTAATAGATTACCTGAAGTGAAAGGAGGAAGTGGGAGCTTGGATTTCCATCTGATCTTGTTGAAAGTGAACAGATGGAGGAGGAAGCTGGAAATACTTTTGATCCTCAAAATGTTGAAGGAGAGGATAGTGTTCAAAGATATATAGAAGAATGGGTTCATGATGTGAGTGATTATCAGTTAATAAGAGATAGAATCAGGATATAAATAAGAGAGCCTATAAGGTATAGAGATTACATATCATTTGTTGTTCCGTCTTATCAAGATCTTGTCTTCAAAGAACCTAAATCTTATGAAGAGGCTATATGCAGCCAACAATCAGAGAATTGGCAGGCTACTATGAAAGATGAAATGGACTCCTTAATAAAAAATAGAACTTGGGCTTTAGTTTCTAAACCTGTAGGTAAGACACTTGTTGATTGCAAGTGGATATTTAGTGTTAAGGAGGGAAATATTGAGAAGATGCCTATAAGATTTAAGGCTAGGCTTGTTGTTAAGGGTTTTACACAAAAAGAAGGCATAGATTATAATAAGATTTTTTCTCATGTGATTAAGTATACTACAACTAGAGCTATATTGGCTCTTATTGCTCATTGTGAAGTGATTTATATGAAACAACCACATGGTTTTATTGATAAATCTAAAGCTGAGCATGTTTGTTTGCTAAAAAGATTATTATATGGCTTGAAACAATCTCCAAGACAACGATACAAAAGATTTGATAATTTTGTATCTAATGTTAGTTTTATAAGAAATGAATTTGATCACTATTTGTATTTTAAGAAAGATGATACAAATGCTATTGTTGCTTTTATACTCTTATATGTGGATAATATGTTTCTGATTGGTCAAAACATGTATGTTATAAATGACATAAAGAGATCAGTGCTGAGTTTGAAATGAAAGATATAGGTCATGCTAAACAAAATTTAGGCATTGAAATAACTAGAAAAATGCATAACTGGTTACTAACTTTGAAACAAACTGCCTATGTGGAAAAATTGTTGACTAGATTTGCTATGCATAACTCAAAACTTATTACTTTCCCTTTGGCCAGCCATTTTAAGCTAAGAAAAGATCAATTTCCTATAGATGAATCAAATATTAAACTTATGAAAAGAGTTCCCTCGTATGATCAGTTTTGTATACTATGGTCTGTACAGGACCTCATATAGCTCATTCTATTAGTATACTTAGCAGATTTATGGCTAACCCAGGATCTAAACATTGGATTGCTTTGTAATGGTTGAGATATTTGAAGGGATCTTCACACTTAGGTTTATGTTTTAGTGCCTGTAATGAAGGTATAGTGGTTAAAGACTTTGTAGATTCAGATTTTGCTAGAAATAGAGACAATAGAAAATCTACTACAGCTTATATGTTTACTTTGTGTGGAACATGTATCGGTTGGATATCCCAACTTCAACCTGTTGTAGCTCCATCAACAACTGAGGTTGAATATGTTGCTGCAATTAAGGCTATAAAAGAAGCTTTGACTTAAGGGTTTATTATCTGAAATTAATGAACTATGTGATCATGTTGTTATATATTCAGACACTCAAAGTGCTATACATTTGTGTAAAAATCCAGTTTATAAGAACCAAACATATTGATGTTAAAATGCGTTTTATTAGGGATATAGTTTCTAAAGAGGTTTTACTTTGAAAAAAATTACTACTCGGTTTAACCTAAATGATATGGGTACTATACCTAAACAAGTTTAATTCTTGTTTGTAAATGTTGAACTTTGATATTGGTTAATTTTGAACTTGTGCATGTACTAATCTTTATGCTAGGTGAAAGGTTCATAGAAGTTGTGGCTATCTAGTAGTTGATTTGAATAGTACAATAAACTACTCGAATGACCACAGGCATCAAGGTGGAGATCTGTGAGAGCTGTGATGCCAGTCTAACCCAATAGGCAATGATGAAACCTGGCCTTCAACCCAATTGCTATTGCCCAATAAACCAACTAAAGTAACCCAGTGAAACCCGAGACCCAATACTTAGTTCGGTGAAATCATGTTTGGTAAATATGATTTTGGTTGTTTTTGTCTTACATTGAAAGTGCCAGTTTCTCTGGACCATTGGATCATCAGCTGCCATCTCGAAATATACCTTGTGTGGTAGTATGAAAAGTTAAGATATTATTGCTCTGTACTTTCGGGCTTATGTTCTTTGAGGGTTCTCTAAAGTTTTCTATGTTATCTTTCATCTTTTCATTCTGATTTTGAGTTACTCTTTAATCTGGTTTAAGAGTAGTACTTCTTTGTAAAATCTGGTGAAAGTGTATATCGTGGAGTAGGTAACAGTAAGCTCTTCTGGTCCATAGAAGAAGTTGCACGTTCCTATGATTGTGAAGGTTCTTGGGTGAATCTGGGTTTTACAATGTTGACACTGAAGGGTACAATATTCTGAGCATTCGATTTATGATACTTTGCTGTACAGTGGTTTGGATGTGAACGTATGTAATAGTTTGTATAGATCTGTAATTTTTTGTACTTTGGTTTGTATAACATGCTACATAGTTATTAGAGCTTAAAGTTTTGGTAGTCAACAACTCCTTTTTTTAGTGCCAATAGTTAATGATTCAATATGTTTATTAGTTATTAATTATTAAGTCCATGTTTGGTTCGAATTAAAATCTGATTTTAATTCAAGTCAAAATCAAAACAATAAATATTAACCACATATTTCATGGATCCCACAACTTTTCAACCACACATTCCAAAAACTTGTATCGAAATCTACTAAAAATATAATTTTGATCATCACCAAAAATCCTCTAAATATGAGTAAGTGAAAAAGATAAATTATCATTTATGAAATTTAAGAAAAAATAAATAAATAAAGCTTTTAGATAGAGCGGACTAACAAATCATAACTTCTTTTGAAAGTAATAATAGAAGTAATGGTGATGAACTCAAAAGTACTAACAATAAAAATAACAAATTTACTTGAAAGTTTGCTCCATGAAATTACATAAACTTTCGCCTAATAGATGTAGATCAACCACACAATATTATAAGAGCCGAGAAGAAAGTACACATAAAGCAACATCAGAAGAAGAAAAGGTGAAATCATCAGGTCAGCCCAATGTATCACTGATGTTGCCAAACAAAAGTCCACTAATTGAAAAGCTCTCCTGCGACCTGTTTCATCATTCCTTTAATCTGCGTAACAAAACACAAGAAAATGAAAATAGATAAAATTGAAATAATTCGAAGACCAGACCAGATGATAGATGAACAAATAGTATAACAGGTAAACTAGATCAACAAAACAAGTACCTGTTTTGCTGAGAGGCCAATATCTTGCAAATCATCGAGCTGTGAAGTAAAACATTCTTCGTGTTAAATACAAGACAAAAATCCTAAAGAGACTTACTTGGCATTCCGAATTGCACAAAAAAGATTCTTCATTTCAAAGAAGTTACGAAATGACTGCTGGTTTATTTGTCAAGGAAAATTACATAAGAAAATTAAAACCCTTACATTAGAGTCTTGCTCATAATATTCTGAGCAAAAAAATTATTTCTTTTGAGAATTTAATCCTTTCGAGAAACAGATGCACATTATCGTGATTTCTATCCACAAGTTATAGGCCTTAATCATCATAGCTATAGTGAGAAAATAACTCTTACTTGCTTGAATGGTTCGGGAGTTTCTTCACGACATTCAAGAATGTAGGTAGCTCTTTTCTCTCCAATGCCCTGTATAACACATCAAATGATTAAAGAAATGCCAAGATAATGATTAAAAATCAAAGATTGGCTTACCTTCAGGCCTTTCAGCTCTTCCCTGAAAATTAGAAGAAAACAAAAAACAAAGCAAAATATGTTTATGAGCGACACGACACGTGTGTTAATTCATGACAATAAGGTAATTAAGTAGATGCATTGTAAAACATTGCATAAGGAAATAACAGTTGCAACTTAACCTACATCCCAAAACTAGAATAAAGATTTACCGTTCAAACTTTAGTTGCAAGAACATTAGTATGTATCTCGAATTTCATGTCATGACTAATTATCAACGTATATGTTTTCCATGTTAATATTGCCTAACCGACGATGATATTGTTCCGAACAGGAACAACTGCTGAAATTGATCAAAATACACTAGGATTTTACTTATAACACCATCTGGTTAACCATATCATTCTTCAATAAATAATACTCTAAAATACATTTTTCCCAAAACCTCAATAAAATGGAGTCCAAAAAAGGGCAATATTGCTACCATATGAGTGTTGGAAATCAATTATCAAGGTTTAGTCGTTTTAAATTTTACAAGGTTATGATTGTATGAAGGCAGGAACCAAAAGGCGAAAATAATAACCTGGGAAAAGGTTTGGTAGATTTACTTACTTGTTAGCAGAATTCAAAAATTTAAGGTACTCTTGTACAAGAGAATGCTGCCACAGATAAGATTACTTAATTAGCACAAGACCAACAATGAGTTGCATGAAAATAAGGTACATAGTATCACAAACCTTCACTCCCGAGCTGTGATTGCAGAAAGTACCCCGAGGACTATGGTGTATCTCGACAGCACGTTGCATGACTGGGGTTTTTGGGTCTATACGACTGCTATATTGTGTAACTACATTTTCTAAAAACTTAACCCTGGATGGAGTTGATGAAGATAATGACTTTAAATTGTTTGATATTTCTCTTAATCTTTCGGTTAGTGAGGGGGCTCCATCTTCATTCTTCTTCAAAGGTACATTTACCTCTCCCAAGCAACCTGAAGCATTGCATAATGTGTAAGGAAAGTGATGGAAAAATCAAAATTGTATTCGATATATAGGTTTTGCATCAGTAGTAATACCTGGAGAAGCATCTAGATTATCACTTCTGCCGTGTGGTGAAACATCCTGAAAAAAAAAAAAAACAAAAGCGTACAGATTATGCAGTAGTTCTTCATTTACTAGAATGGAATGGAAGTGAAATGAATTCTTGGTTTGAAGCATGTTTGGTATGCAGTTGCACCACATTGAAAGTATAATAAACAGGACTTTAGCTTCTTTTTTTTTTTAGCCCCCGATTAAAATCAGATTTTTAGCATATTTTGATGAAAGTTGATAAAATATGTGATTGAAAAGCTGTGGGTCATATGAAATGTGTGATTAAAATTAATTGTTGATTTTGATTTAGATTTTAATCAGATTTTTTAGTGGTGCCAAACATGGGCTTAATATTGTCCAACGGTGTCTAGTCCACCTTATGAAACATGCCTTAGCGTGTTATAGTAAAATTTCCAAATAACATTTAAACAAACTTTACCACATTGGCTTTTTAAGGCAATACAGTTAGTATAGTACAATCAAAAGTTTACAAGTAAACTATGTTATTACCTTTTTAGCAAGAACAATAGCCATATCATTTGGGGAAATTGGCATTGGAGTGTCCTGCAATTAAGACATTGATTGAGCTACAAGTCCTTTAAAGCTGTTGTACTTTTCAGAAGCAATAAATCTTACGTTTTCTATTGGCTCCACAGCAAAATTAACATCTGAAATAGATTTATCCTGTGTTTGCAGCTTCAAACAAATATTCTCAAGGATATTGACAGTATCATTCAAAATACATGGTTATCTATTTATGTAAATGCCTTAAAAGAATTTTTCTGGAAATCAAAATACCTGTTCCAAGGAAAAGGGTGTAACATCTGAAGCAACAACTTGGAGAAGATTAGATTTCCTGGCTGAAGTATCTTCAGGTGGGGATCTCAACTGCATTATATTTAAAATATAGATGAGCTATAGCTAAATGGAATTCGTGCTTAGTAACTGTCTTTCTTATTTCAACCAAACACCACCCATGTGCCTAGGTTGGCATTTGGCTCGAACTAATAAACATTGCTACCCCTTGGTACATGATACAATAGCTTTCTCTCCACAGAGGTGGAAGCGAAATGGAGGACTTTATAAAGTAGACAAACTTCAAACTGTCAACAAGTTTATAACATGGTACAGTTTTCCGTGCTTAGTGCTTGAAATGTCCAAAAATCACTATCGGTGATATCTACATGCAGGAAAGACAATAGAAATGAAATAAGTGATATAAGAATCTGATTATTCAACGGAAGACAATACCTGCTTAGAACTGTTTGATTTTTCTTCGTCAAAGAGTTTCCTTCAGTAGAGTAAAAAGAGAGAGAATTTAGTAAAATGCAATTTTGAACAGGCCGTAACTTAGATTCCAGTATGAGATGAAAGTAGTTTTACCTTCCTCTCAAGATGCTACTGTTCTCCTTTGTTGATGAGAGAATACTCGAGGCAATCTGTTTTTTCGTGGTCAAGGAAGTAGATGGTGTCTTCCCACTTTTTATTGAAGAAGGCATCTTCACTTTAGTTGAACTTCGAGTTTTGTTTGTGGAGTCTATCAACACTTGCTTGGTGTTTCGGTGTGACAGAGAAACTAAACTTATTGAGCGAACAGAGTCTTGGCAAAAGGAAGGGTTCTTCATTGGATAGGAATCAAAAGAATTAAAAAGATCCATCAAGATTAAAAATAAGCTCAGATTCTAGGAACGTAGGAACAAATACAAACATGAAACTCATAAAGCATAAAATCCGTACCAAGCATGTAAGCATCAATACAGGACTTGTGCCACCCAGGGAGTCTTGTAATATTCGAGTTAGTTCGCTTTCTCGATATGGCACACGTTTCTCGTTGACATTAAGGACATGGACAACGTTCAATAAGGTATAAAGTGACTTATTAGTCCTATTACTCTTAGTAAATGTGGTTCCATCTTTGATATTTCTTCTTGGATCTTCATAGCCTGATACACGAAAAAATTAATTATAACATCAAGTCTTAAGATGTATGAATGTAACAATACAAGTTTAAATCCTGTTAAAAGATTCACGGGTATAAAACCTGCTAAATCAACAAAATTCATCTTGCTTGTTAACTTGGTTTTCAGATTGTCGTCTTCAGATGATACGTGTATCATCAAGCCCTTGTGGCACCGCATTTTCTCTGTTGGTATCTTTTGTGCGGACTTTTGAAAACGACCCCGACTAAAATATATATTGTGGAATTCTTGAATAGACTTCACATAGACCTAGAAGAGAACGACATTAAGAAACTACCATCCATAAGTAGATATAAAAGAAAAACTACATCCTAAGTCCTCTACTGCAGAACACTTTATTTATTTATTTATTTTTTCTGAAAACGTATTTGCTTGCCTGAGAAAGTCCTTTAAGATGGATTTTGCCCTGAGCACCTTCCAGTATTTTAACCTGGGGATGTTTAGGATCCAAAAGATCATAAGCATGTTCTTGTATCACCTCATAGAGAGAGACAGAGACTGACTTCCTAAATTTCATTGCTTCTGAAAGAATTTCAGACATTGCCATTACTGCTAGACCTGGTTTTTCTTGAGAGCCCTTCAATGGATCCAAACATGAAAATAAGAATACAATTTTTTCTCCAGTTATGAAAGAAGAAAATGAAAAAGAGGTTTAAAAAACCACCTGGATAGTGAAAGTTTTCCCACTTCCTCTTGCCCCAAGAGCAATGACAGATGCATTTCGACCATCCAAGACCTCTAAAACCATGGGTTGAATTTCTCTCGAATATATCAGGCCAATATCTTCATCTTGCTCATAGCAATAATCCAGTTCGTAGGGATCCTTGCGACTAATACATGACAAGAAAAAACAAAATTTGGTCCATCAAGAACTATGAAACTGAAACGTCTTAAGATCAAAGTTTCTTTTCCTAAACATTCTAGATGCCCAATTAAATCGCACAAGAACACGAGCTATAAATTGCATAAGAACACAAGCTAGAATATAATCCATGAATTGTATGGATAAAAAATAATGTGCTAATCATGAAGGGTTCAGAATTTCAAAATTAATCACATCTAACACCAAATCTTTAATTCTTCTATATAAGTTAAATTAAAAGAAAACCCTAGTTAAATAGAAATTACCAAAAGAATTCAATACCAAAAAGTCAAAACAGTGATTCAGGGATTCTTTGATTTAGCACAAAATTGATATGCACGAAGGAAAATTATGCAAAAATCACCAACATTAATTCAATTCCAGGTCGAAAAAAATGAGGTAAATTAATATTTCTGGAGAAAATCTTGATATTACATGTCATTGAAAATAAAACCAGCGGTAGAAGTAGAATCAAACCTACAGGATACTGATTGGAAAAAAATAAAAATAATAAAAAAAAGGAAGTTACCAGGTTGATTCAGATTCAAAAGAAACCATAACTTTACTAGAATTGTTTTCTTGCGATTTCTTAACAGTGATCCATTTTTTCGAATCTTGCGTCAGAGATTGAGATTCCTGGTCTGTGAAACCCCTGATTTTCCCTATTATTCTGACATTTTTTGATGGAATTGAGCTCTTGCTAACTTTTACACGATATCGATCTGCCATTACTGAAGCCATGGAAAAATAACAAAGGACTAACAGTTTAATTTGCACCGCCAAACCTCGAAGCAATAGACAAATAGACAAGAATTTGATATAATCGGCCTCTACGAAGCAACAAGAATTCGATCCAAGAAATTTGTCACTAATTGTAATTCGTACAGCAGAGTATTTGGTGTATGATTATGAAAGGGGCATAGTTGAATGTTGAACATAGCCGTTAAATTTTCAAACTCTGGTTTGGAGCTTCTCTGGCTCCGCTCCAACGCTCTTAAATTTAAAAACGAGGGTACTTTCGTCAGTTCACCGTTGTATAGCCCTCCTGTCGTACGAGATAAGCTTGTGACCCCGTCACAAAATACTGACTCGGAAATATTGCACATTTGATCCTCAACTTATTGTCTGGATGGAAAGTTAGCCTCTATATTTAAAATGAAGGAAGTTGATCGACATGCCCCAGTTAGGTGGGGATTAATTTTTATAAATTTCAATAAAAGTTTTTGATCTCATAAAATATGTGGTTAAAATTAATTGTTGACTTTAATTTAAATTAAAAACTAAATTTTAATTCACCGTGTAAAATATCCAAATCTCATTTAGCCCTTGTTTGACGACCATTATTTAGGTAAAATAAAGTTTTGAATAATGATTTTTTGGAGATGTGTGGTCAAAAATTAGGAAGAAATTTTAAATTTGAGTGCAGAATAATTTATTATATGAATGTGTGGTTAAAAATAAGTATGTAGTAAAAAGAATTGAAATAATAATTGTCAAACATGGCTTAATTCTCATGATGTGCTTGTAGAGTTGAGGAGAGAGAGTTCTAGAGAGGAAAGAGTAGGCGGAAAATTATGTTGCTTTTTCATTTTATTCAAATTAGGGAGAAGAAACGAATATTTAGACACAACGAAAATAAGGAAAAAGACATAAATAACCCTATCTATAAGTGCCTCAATACTCCTCCTCAAGATGGGAGATGTATGTTTTATACTCCCATCTTGGTTAACAAAGATTTAAATCTAACTCCCCCTAAAAGTTTAGTTAACAAATCTGTCAATTGTTCTTGTGAGGCCATATGTAACATTTTCACTTCTCCAGCTTGAACTTTATCTCTTACAAGATGACAATTAATCTCAATGTGTTTTGTTCTTTCATGAAACACCGGGTTGCTAGCAATATGAATGGCTGATTGGCTATTAGAGAATAATAAAGCTACTCGGTTGTATGTGACACGTAAATCACTAAGTATGTTCCTTAGTCAACTCAATTCACAAACAGCAATAGCCATGGATCGATACTTTACTTCAGCCGAAGATCTAGAAATTGTGTGTTGCTTCTTTTATTTCCAAGACACCAATGAATTACCCAGAAAAACGCAATAACAATAACTGATCTCTTGTTATCTGAACAAGCTACCCAATCAGCATCGCAGAAACCTTTGAGAATTAAATCTGATTTACTCTTAAAGAATAAGTCTTGTGTTGATGTGCCTTTCAGATACTTCAATACATGATGAGCAGCTTCTAGATGAGGTTGCCTTGGTAACTGAAGAAATTGGCTAAGAACTTGTACTGCATATGACACATCATACCTGGTTATGGTCAAATATAAGATCCTTCCTACCAACCTTCGGTATACACTGGCATCCTCAACTGTGCCCCATTTATCCTTACTGAGTTTTAAGTTGTGTGGTAAGGGACAATTTGTAGGCGTAGCACCAAGATAAGCTACATCAGCCAGAACGTCCAATGCATATTTCCTCTGACATATAGAAATTCCATTTGAAGTTCTTGCCACCTCAAGTCCCAAAAAGTATTTCAGAATTCCCAATCTTTTAGTCTGAACTTCTCCTTTAATTAGCTTTTAAATTGTTGAATACATGATAGATCATTTCCTCCTATGATAATGTCATCCACATAAATGAGCAGGACAGTGAAAAAATCATCATTTTGTTTGTTGAATGGAGAGTAATCTGACTTTGATTGTTTGAAGCCTTGTGAAATTATGTATAAAGTCAGTTTAGCCTTCCATTGTCTTGACGCCTGTTTGAGTCAATAAATGGACTATTTAATTTGTAAATAAGTTGATTTCCCATGCAACCCTTAGGCATCAACATATACACATCTTCATCTAGTTCACCATGGAGGAATGCATTGTTGATGTCTAGTTGATAGAAATGCAAACACTTATGAGCAGCAACAACAAAAAAGGTCTTAACAGTAACCAACTTAGCAACAAGAGAGAAATTTTCTTCATAATCAAGTCCAACCTATTGTGTGAACCCTTTAGCAACAACTCGTGCCTTCTTCCGCTCCTCTGTCCCATCATAATGAAGCTTTACTTTAAAAATCCATTTGCAAGCCACATGTTTCTTATGTGCAGGAAGCTGACGAACTATCCAAATATTGTTGGAAACCAAGGCTTGATACTTTGTATCCATTGCTTTGCACCAATTCGGATGTTTGGAAGCCTCATCATATGACTGGGGTTCATAAATGGTGGATAAAGCTAGTGAGTATTTTTTTTGTGCAAGAGACAATCTGTTATAATCCAGATATTCTGAAATAGAATATTGTTTGCAAGCTATGGAACCTTTTGCCATGGATTCTGATTGGGGAACAGGCACATGAGAGACTAAGCTGCAGTAATAATCTTAAAGGTAGGTAGGGGCTTTTTTAGGGCTTCTAGATTGATGAATTGGTATGATAGGAGGTAAGGGAGGTACTGCAGGTGGAGTGAATTCATAAGACTTCCTCAGATAAGGCAGATGAATGAAGTGATGGAATAAATTGGGAAGAAACGTTTGAAGGAGTGGAGGTAGAAACAGAAGTTTGGAGAGGAATTTTTAAGTAATAAATCATGCATTTGAGCTGGAAATAAAGTTGATTCATGTGATGGACAAATATCAGACTTTAACAAGGAAGTACGAAACTTGGGATGATGAAATGGAAATATATTTCCATGAAAAGATAAATCCCTAGAAGTAAGAATGGTATTAGTATGAAGATTATATAGCTTATATGCTTTCATGCCATAGGGGTACCCAATAAAAATGTAAGGTACAGTCCTGTGACTAAACTTGGTACGATTCATTTAAGGGTGGAAGCATAACAAAGGCACCCAAAAACATTGAGATGTGTATATGATGGTGTTGCCTGATAAAGTATTTCATATGGAGTCTTATTTACAAGCACATGAGTAGGAGTTCTATTAATGAAGTGTGTGGCAATGAGGATACATTCTACCTAAAATTTGTGAGGTAAATTAGCTTGGAATTTGACAGCCCTTGCAATGTTTTGGAGATGTTGATGTTTTCTTTTCACCACACCATTTTGGTGGGGAGTTTCTACACAACTAAGTTGATGTATGATGCCCGTAGAATAGTAGAACTCATTCATGTGAAATTCAGAGCCATTATCAGATCTGATGATCTTCAAAGTGCATTGAAAATGCGTTTGGATCATATGATAAAAGGATTGAATGAGAGATCTGGTTTGAGATTTTTCTCGCATGAGATATGTCCAAGTCATTCGAGAATGATCATCCACAATAGTTAAAAAATACCTATAACCATCCAATGAAGGAATTGAATATGTCCCCAGATATCACAGTGGATGATGTCAAACACTTTGGATACTCTTGTTTCACTAATTGGAAAGGGTAACCTATGTTGTTTGGTCATATGACAAACAATGCAGTGCAGTTATTTATCGAAAGTAATAGTAGGAATGAGATTGTGCAAAATAAACAACTTAGAAATAGGGACAGTCCTAAGAGATAATGCCAAATATCAATACTAGTGCTAATATCCAAGTTGTTTGTGGAATTACAAGTAACATATTTTGTCTTATTACAATGTAAACTGAAATCAGAAGTGCAATTGGAATGTGAGGAAATAGAAGAATTTCTGTGACGAGTAATAGTCTGAGGATCAGATTGATGATGTTTATATGAAGGTTTGTCATGAAGTTGTTGAACAGGACGCTGGAATGAATACAGTCCATCTTCAAGTTTGCTTACCCTAATTGTTCTCCATGTTAAAAGATCATGGACTAAACAATATTGATATAAGAATATCATAAAACAAATGTGCTTAAGTATCATTATGTTAGCAAAAATTAGATTGAATGTGAAACAAGGCACTACTAAAAATTCTGTTAAAATCAAAGTATTAGACAACTTTACCGTCCCAATATGTGTGGCTTCAGCAGTATCACCATTTGGTAATCTCATAGATGCTTTTACATCATCAGGCACGATAGTTAAATGCATAATGGAGCACACCATATGTTCTGAAGCTTATGTATCTATAATCAATCTAGCTGCACCTTTATGATCATTAGTACAAATGTGATCTGATAAAGCAAAAGCATAAGGCATTGGGCATGCAGTGGATTGTGCATCTTGAGGCTGTGATTGAGGTTGATAAGTGGAGATCTGTCCTTTCAACTGTGGTACTAGCATAGCTAGGACTTCTTTGCATTGATCTGGAGTGATAGTGAAGTTGAAAAGAGAGTCCACAAAACCAGATTGATTACCATAAATAGCTTGCCCGCACAACATTTGCAACATGTGCTTTTACTTTAGCAAGTTGATGCCCTTGGGGATAACCTATCAATCTGTAACACTTCCCTTTAAGGTGACATCAGAAAAATGTTGATCTAATCCCATGAGAAATTGCATAACCTGATCTTCCTACTTATAATCAATGCTGCTGATATTCGGTATACAATTGTCTAGCTCTTTCCAAAGTCCTTTGAACCGATTGAAATAGGAATTGACTATGCTATTCTTGTATGAGGTCACTCTAAAAGTGAAGAAATGGTAATTTAAATCGTTTCAATTGTTGAAAATTGATAGTACAATTATAATTCAAAGTTGGCTAACCAACTTCCTTTTTCTTTTCTTTTTCAAAAGAATTACCAATTTTAATATCTAATTCAACTTCCTAGATCAATTAGTTAATAATCATCATCAGAGACCAAGTTGTTTCTAACCATGAATCTATAAAGCTCATGTTTGGTCCCTATTTCTTACAACTAATTTTACTCAAAATCATTTTCAATCATATTCTTTTCATTATCAACATTTTAACCCTATATTTCATCAACTTTATAAAAATTTATTTTAAATCTAATTATTTGCTAAATCTAATAAAATAATACAAATGGAAGGGATAAATTCCCTTAATTGAATTTTTTTATTGAGCCCATGTCCAGTACAAAGTCTTTAAAACTCGTCTTTCCTTATATTTTTAATCAAAATTTTTTTAAATAAAATGTTTTGTACGTAGGCTCATAATTTTTTCATTTACCTTTTAACATCACGTTCTCCAAAAATATTACCTTCTATAAAGTTTATATTAAAAGATGTACATCAAACAGATCATAAACAGAGAATAAAAGTTGATAATTTTGTAACTTTAGCCATGTTTGACAATCCCTATTTGAAAATTATTTTTCTACATATATTCATTTTCAATTTCACATTCACACAATAAAGCATTCTGCATGTAAATTCAAAATATTTTTCTACTTTTTAACTATATATTTTCTTAAAATTTACTATTTAGAAAATTATTTTTTAAGAATAATAGCCATCAAACAAGGACTTTAGCTTAGCTGTACTAACAAAAATTATTAGGAAAATTAGGTACAGTACCCTAAAAAAATATGTATTTGGTTAATACCTTAAAATTAACTTAAACTACTAATACCGTATTAATTATGTTCAAAACCTTAACACCCACAACAAAAACCCAAATCGGAAAGGAAATTCGGGTCTTTTGAGTGTTCGTTTATTATACTACACGTTCAATCTCCGCCAACTATAGCAACTGGCCTTAATCCCAGTGCAATCCCTTTTGGCGGTCCCTGTTAAGGCGATCTGGAGGTGCCTGGATTCACTATTGAGGCTCACCAGAGATAGACACGGAGGCTATTTTGGATCATGCTCTTCAAATTTGCTCTGATAAAAATTTAAAACAAAAACGCAAGTACTCGTTGGAGATTCAAAGGAGAAGAATTGTGAAGTTGTAGAGTAGTTGAATGCTGATTTACTTGTGATGGGGTTACGTGCTTTTGGTCCCCTTAAAATGATGTTTTTGGGAAGTACAACCAAATATTGTTCAAACCAAGCACAATGCCCAGTTGTGGTTATTAAGAACAACTCTTGAGAAGCCATTTTGAATTTTGAGTACGTGACGCTGATGTAGTTGTTCATGGTGAAGACTAAATCGATCCTGTAATCATTGTAATTGTATTGTGGGTTCTCTAAATTTATGGGATAATAAGTTGTGTACAAAGTTCATTTGCTCTAGTAAGTTAAAATATGTTGATGTTGACTGAAAAAAAATCAGAATGGGAAATCTTCGAATCGAAAAACTCTCGAGAACAAAGACTCCAACTTCGACTCCAATGTTCTTGTAGAGAGAAAATATCACCCACCAATTTAATGCTGCTGCATCTTTGTAGTTTTAACGAGAGTTTGCCATTTGGATGTTTGGGTGATTTTGGGGGGCGAATCTTGAGCAAAAAAAAATTCTTACACTGTAAATGCACGAATTTTGGTAAATCTTTATTGATATGTGGTCGATTTTATCTATGGTCAAAGTAGGTAAATTAATATCATGAATCAAAGTCATACAAGAAAAATCTGGGAATATAAAAGGAAATTCAAACTTGAAGAATTACACTCGTATGAATTTGAAGGTAATATTGAATAAACACTGTTTTTCAGGGTAGTTTTTTTATTCATTTATATTTGAAGCATGTTTGGGAATATACTGTGATGAGTTTGTGTATAAATGCATAAAAATTGTCATTAAATTTGGAATTAGCTCAAAACTTTGGTAAACTCTTGCCCTTTGATTTTCTAAAATACTATCAAGGTGTTTGACAAAATATCTCAACTGAAATTTACCATTTAAAAGTTTCATAGTAATAAATGGTGAAGGCATAATGGCGTCAATAACATGCCAAAACTTGAATTGTGTACTGTATTTTACACGGAATTTTTAGACATGGCATCATAATTTTTCAGAAAGTTGCCTTCTGATTAGCAAATTAGTGATACTCATATCTCTGTTCTAACTCTCTTTATGTATTCGTGTTAGATACTTCTAACTTGGAAAAGTATACAATTCATTTGTCCGATAATTTTTATTAATCCTAAAATCAGGATTGAACTTGCTTCCTTAACTGTTTTGAGTGTTTATCACTTTCTTTTTTATTTTGGGTCACTTTTTTTTAGTATAACACTATCTAAATTTGTGTCACTTTTTTTTTTTTTTTGAATTTGTCTCACTTTTTTTAGTATTTGTCACTTTTTTAAGGTAGAGATAATGATGCATTTGAAGAAACAAGGATATATGAATGCAAATGACTGACAAGCAAACAACGATGGTGTTTAAATTTTGACATTTTGCATTCTTTGTTGTTAAGTTATTGGTGAAATTTTGGCTAAGTTTTTTGTTATTTTTTTTGAGTTTTTGTCACTTTTTTCTGTCACTTTCTTAAAATTTTTGTTATTTTTTTAGTGATAAACATCACTTTTTAATAAAAGTGACATTATATGTCTCTTAACTTTTAGTGATAAATATCACCTTTTTTTGTCATTTTTTTGAGTGATAAACATAGATTTTGATTAATGTTTCGTTAATTTTTTGAATTTTTGTCATTTTTTGAGTGTTTGTCAATTTTTAAAATAGTGTTTGATACTTTTTTATGTGTCACATTTTTAGAATTTTTGTTACTTTTTTAAAATTTATTTCACTTTTTTGAGTTATAAACGTATGTTTTGATTTGTGTCACTTTTTTTAGTGTCAATGTTTGAATGTTTGTCACTTTTTTGAAATTTTTGTCACTTTTTTATTATTTCTTACTTTTTAAAAAATATTCTGTCACTTTTTTGAGTGACAAACAAATGTTTTAATCGATGTTTTGTCATTTTTTTTTTTAGTGTGTGTTACTTTTTTTGTCACTTTTTGAAGTGTGTCACTTTTGTTTTCCCTTTTTGTATGATTGAGATTTAATAATTCCTAAAAATGTTGGATTAAAGGACAATTCATGTAATATTCACGCACAAAATACTAATTGACTTAAATGAAAAGTTTAGTCATTTTATTGAATTGATTTCAATGTTTTAATTGGTGTTTTGTTACTTTTTAAAATTTTTGTCACTTTTTTTAACTATTTTACATTTTCTTTTTCGGTCACTTTCTTGACATTCAATCATCTTTTTGAATGAAAAATATCATTTTTAAAATAAAAGTGGCATTGTATGTCACTTAACTTTAAGAAGAAACATTGTGCCACTTTTTATCAAAAAGTGATATTGTGTTACTTTTTATTTTTAAAAAGTGACACTTAGTTTTCACAGTATTTTTTACTTTTAAAATATTTTTTATATGATTTTTCAAAAGATCATTAATTTTAGGAGTATTTTTGTAAGTTGCCCAAAATAATTTTGATTTGATTTGTAAAAGAATTATAACTGGACAAGACTTCGAATAGCCCGATATATCGGGCCGGACTTTTTTCAAGGCATTAAGCATCCAGTCCAGCCAGTTTATCACACTGTATGTATTTTTTCGTTTCTCCTTTCTTCTCTTTACGATTCTTTCAATTCGCACCTATACGCGACAAATTACAAGATTCTGGTAATTTTTTGTTATAATATTCTTCATAATATATTTATGTATGTAATTATAAACCCTAGTTTGACTTAAATTGGTAAACTGACTTGTTGAATGAGCATCAAATTGTCGTTCCAGATAGTCCTGTTCTTTTCTGGCTTTGTTCCGAGATGGATGGCGACTGTAGTACAAAGAAGATAATCTCACCGTGTGATGTGGAGGCTCTGAAGAAATGTTTGGAGGAAAACAAAGGGGATTATGTCAAATGCCAATCGCATATTGAAGCTTTCAAATCTTCATGTTCCGTAAAAAATGCGAAGACGACTTCTGGTTCCCCCAAATCGTTAAATCCTACTGTTTAATTGTAAGTTTCATCTGCCCCTTTTTGCAATTAAGTTTCATAAAAATTGTATTTATTATTTTTATAGCTGTAGAATTTGAAATTGGAATCCTGAATTTAGGGACGTATCTCAATCGTTTGTGCAGAGTAATAAACATTGCATTAGCTTGAAGTACATTTTAAGTTGATTTGAGTTATCCACTGATTGTAATGATACCCAAAAGCTTCATTGGATTGAGATATTAGACTTCTCTCCGAAGACCAAAGGCTAGCACATGTTGGCTAAAGCTCAAAGAGTTCACTTATAAGTATGTTTAGAAAGAAATAATTTTTATAGATTAAAGTTGAAAATGTGTAAATTACACTCAAGATAAGGACATTTTTATGCTTAAAAATGAAAGAAGTAGGAACGCTCCTACGTGTCCCCTCCATATAATTTTGGCTTAGCGCATACTAAACAAGAAAGATGAAAACTTCCGTCACTGCACATTTTCTATATCTAAATTTCTCAGGACTTCCATAGCAGCTCCGCTTTCTTTTCTGCAACGACAAATTATCTAACGACTATTCCCATGAAGACCTGGGAAAAGATCCCGTGCTAAGGTAGAATCCTTGCATAAGTGAGAAAGAAATAAACCCTTTGCTTTGATGTTATCAATTGTGCTTTAGACGCACCTATTCCTTGGGAATTCTTAAAATAGGCTTAGTTCTAAAAAGTTTATGATGATCTTTTAATCTTATCAGTTATCAATATGAAAGAAACAAGATAATTGCTCGGTATGAGTAAACAACAAATCTGGAACACATTTTCTGTAGATGAAGACACACTTTTTATAACTCAAATGGTTTAAATGAACTTCATTAGTTGAGCAGGATTTTAAGATTTATTCATATACTTTGGGGGTGGTTCTTCTTTAATAACTGATTATGTGTATTGAATATTTGGCTGTGATGATTTATAAGTGCACGTGTTCAATTACTGTTTCAGGTAAACTATACCCGTGTTACAAAGTGATTGTGCCTTGATCAAAAGGAATAGAGAAAACAGGGAAAACAACTGCATAAAAATTTTCAGGATGTTGTGATGTTGTGCAGGCTCTCAAGAAGAGTCGAGCTTTGAAATCTTCGTGCTGTATGAAAAATGCCTTCCCAATCTTTGAAGTCTGCTATATGGTTCAACCCTGATGTTTTATTTTCTTTTGTAGCCTTCCCTTTCCAATTGAACAACTCGGGGCATTTCTGCTCTAAGACAGACACTATTGGTTTAATTAATCTGCAATAACTAATGTAGTTTTTTCTCCTATTTGAGTTCTTTGTTAATCTTCCTGGGCATTTGAGTGTACACTTTGGATCATTATGATCTTCTGCTTACGTTTTTTGTTTCCATTAGCCACCAATTGGCAAATTATAAGAATAATGCTAGGTAACCCCATTGGTGTTGTAACCCCAATTTAGGTAACGCTATATGATAGGTTAAATGAAATATGGAATTAAATAAGTGATTTAATTTCACTTATCATTTAATGTTACATTAACGTCATCTAGACTGCAACCCTATTGGGATTAAATAGCATTACTCAAATTATAAATTGTTTATAAAGAGGAATCGTAGTGGGCTCATGAAATGTTTGGATTATAATGAGTTGTAATCATAAATGTATAGTTGAAATTAATGTTGTTGTTTAGCTTTGACTGAATTTATGAATATAGCTGTATTTTTATTTCTGCCTGTTTTATTTCTACCTGTTTGAAATGTGTGTGGAAGTTAAAGGATGTTAAAGTAAGAAACTTAGAAGTTGTAAACCCCAAGAGAATAATGGTAGGTTCTGCAAACCAATGGGGGAAAGGCCTATGTTTTTACAGGAGAAACACGTAATGTGTTCTTAGGACTTTATATGATCAAGTCCCTCTTTGAGTCGGAACATTTCACGTAAACTCAAAATTTTACTTTTAAGTACACTATTTTATAAAAAAATAACAATAAATTATTTTTGTATAAAATTCGTTCTCAAAAAGGGGCTCAAACAAAAGTTAAAAGTTATCTTAAAATTCAATCAAATGATATTAAGCAGGTTTCTTATCTTTTCTCGAGAAAGAATTGTGCTATATTTCTTTGCAAAATTATGCTCAATTTCATATATAACAATATAGGCAAGATTAGAGTTGGACAAAAATCAATTCGAATCAGTTAAACCGATCAAATCGGTTTGGGTTTGTTTTTTAATTTAATTGGATTGGGTTCGAGTTAGGAAATCAAATTTTAGTCGGGTTGTGTTGGGTTCCGGATTATCTATTAAAACTCAATCAAATTCAATAATCTAAAAAAATATTAAAAAGAAAATTAGTACTTAAAATAAAAAATCTAAAACCTAATGATCAAAATTTTCCTATGCCTCCCGTCTCTTCTACCTCTCATTGCTGCTCGTGCTTCGACTCCTCGATGCGATTTTTTAACGTGATTTTTTACTAAACACTTGGCGTGAAAGAGCATATTTACATTTTTAATATTTATGTTGAATTCATTTTGTTCAATAAGTATAATATGCAAGTATTCAACATATATTTAGATTGATTTAATATGTATTTAATTTAATCATGGTATAATTTATTTAATATATTTTATAATATTTTTAATTTATATTGTTTTATTGGAATGAAACTAAACCCCACATACCATTGATCCAACTTCAATCGATTCAATGCCTTTCAAATCTCTCTTTTTAATTTAACTGAAATTGGTCCAAAGTAAAATAATATCAAATTTTAAAAAAATTGTTCAAATTCAACGAAAAAAGTTCCAACCATTGAGTCCATAAAAAAATTGTCCCAACAAAAGAATAATTGAGTCCAGTTTGAATTGGACTCAAGTCTAAACCAATCAACCCAACCCAAACCAGCCCGACTTTGATTGGTTTGGATTGGGTTGTGTCTCAACCGTGAATGGATTGATTTCAATTTGAATTATTGTCAAATCGAAAACGTCGAGTTGGGTTTGGATTGGACGTATAACCAATCCAACCCAACCCACGCGCCAGCCCTAGGCAAGATCTCTTCCTCGATTAGGGAAGAATTTGCACGAATTGAATTTTTAAACACCGATGAATTCTTGATACATCTATTATTGTATTTCAATAAATTACAGGGCATAGTGTGAATAATAATAATAACAAAAGTTAGGCCCACTACTCCAATTCTTCACCCCCGAGGGTTTTACTTCATGTACAGATGGGGTCCAATAACACACAATAGAGGAGGGGGTGGGTAAATTTTTTTACTTTTTTATTGAGGTGGGTTCCATGTGGGACCCTCCTCATGTGAAAGGAACCACCTCATGTGAAAGGGTCAGAACCCATACACCCTGTACATTTGGTTTATTCATTTCGAAAAAGAATCCCAAGAAAAATTACCCAGAGCGTGAATCTTTTCCTCCCATCAAGACATGGCTAGAAGGGAACTAAGTTGGTAGATCATCTTCAAAATACTTTCTAAACTCAACGTCAATATTTCAACTTTTAAAACTCTCTAAATTTAGAGAGTCAAATCAACTCTTTCTTTTTAATTTTCAATGACGGCATATAGTAAGTCATAAATTTCAATATTCTATAATTTTAATTATTTAAAGTACATTTGAATTGATTGGCCATTAACGTATTAAAAATATGTCAAATAAGAGATGATGATATATCAATAAATGTTCGTTGAAAAAAATAAAATAAACAATCAAAATGGAGAGCATTTTTAGATTGCATAAGAAAATTTACTCCCTACTTTGCTTGCTCTCTAATGATGAAAGAACTTTAAAAAACGAATTAAATAGTATAGATGTATTATCACAAATTATTCGTAAAAAAGAAAAAAGAAAAAAAAAACGTTTAGAAATTTAGTTATCTTTAAATAAATTAACTTAAGTATCAAAAAATTGAGTGTATTATATGCACTTATATTAACTAAATTTTGAATTGAGTCGATTAAATTCCAGAGTCCTATCGTAAAACTCAAATGTAGCCCTTGATTGGTGGGGGGTTAAGTTAAAATTTTTAGTAGATTTTGATAAAAATTGATGAAATATGTGATTAAAATTAATTGTTAAATTTGACTTACATTAATATTTAAATTTTAATTCTTACCGAATGGGGGCATAATGTTAATTTATTTTTCTTCAAATTGATTAACATAAATATATATCATTTTCAATTTTTTTTAAAAAAATTAATTCAAATATTTTGAAAAGTATCTTTAATCAATTTAAATTATATATAAATTGAAATGAGTAGGGAAAAGTGGTATACAAACTGTATAGGTTAAATTGAATTCGGTGAAGTGGAAATTACATGACATACATAAGTTTTATAAATATTAATTCAACATCTTTTATTCTATAAATACTGCAATGTAAAAGTAAAAATGATATATCAAAAATAACTTTTATAAATATTAATTCAACATCTTGAGTCGTTAATGTGACATTTAATATGATTTTCGAAATGAACTCAATATTGATAAAGTAATTTTTTATCCTCCAATAAACACACATTTAGCTTAACTATATTATTGACCTAGAAGCTTATTTTTACTTTAATCCCTCAATATCTTAATGTTACTAAAAGTTTCTCAAATCAAAATCATTAGAATCTGATAATCTGTCTCATCACTGAATCACCCTAACTCGTCACCTTATCGTTTAAAATATATCTTTCTCGCTATTTATAATTTAGTCTCTAAATTTTACGCTTTTCGTATTTACGACCATCTCTAGAGTATGGTATTGATCAAACCTCTTTGGATAGGGACAAGGTCGTTCCATATCTCTTTTTTCCTTTTGATGGTCTGGGATAGATTCTTTTTTTTTTTTGTCTTTATGATGGGTGCATGATGGGGTTCGGTATTTCCCTCCTTTTGATCAAAGGTTGCCTCTTCGGCTCTAATGTGTTTCTCAGTGAGGCTAAGGAATTCATCATATGTTTTGGGTCTCCCTTCTTCCACGAACCACCAGAATCGTGTCCTTGGTTGCAGGTCGATTAGGACAGCCACGAGGACAACATTGTTCGAAATATTTTCCTTTTTAATGGATTGCTTATCAAATTTGCTGAGATAGCTTTTCAGAGGCTTACTTTTCCCTTGCTTAATGCTTACAAGGTGCTCTTTTGGTGTAGCCCTGGCTTTAATACCCATGAATTGAGTTACAAAGGCGATTGTTAGGTCCTTCCAAGTTTTAATGGATCTCTTGTGTAACCTTCTGAACCACCTCAGAACTTTGTCCCCCAATGTGAAGGGAAAAGCTCTGCACATAGTAGCATCAATCATTCTTGCAATTTCATCTACTATGTGTACTTATCCAAATGGCCGAGAGGGTCTCCCTCCCTATCATAGCCAGTGAGCTGAGGCTCTTTTTATTTTTCGGGCAGCGATTCTACAAGCACATCTTCTATGAAGGGGGAGTGAGAGCGAGTGAAATATTCTTCCACTGTGCCTTTGTGCCTAGCCTCTATATCAACTATACGCTTTTTTAACGAACTTATTTCTGATTCATTATAAGCTCTTTCAAGGTGAGGCAGTTTCTTTCCCTTCTAGGTGTTAACAAGTGTTGTGTTCCTAATTTGTCACACACACTCCCTGTCGCAGTTTGCTCAGTAGGTGGGGGAAGACTTTTTACTTTGTATGTTTTGCTTTCGGAGGATTCTTCCCCTGAGAAGTGTAAAGTTTTCTTGGAGGGGGGTCGTCCGATCTTCGCCCTGGAAGGAGATTGCACTTCGGTTTTAGCTAAAGGGAAAGTTGTAGCCTGCTTTCTTTCCATCCTTTGGATAACATTGCTTAAACACTATATGGCTTATTTCATGGCGGTAACCTGAGGGTTCTCACCTCTAGAGAATTCGTCCTTTATTTGATAGTCATTGAGGATGTTATTTCCGCGAGCGCTAGTATAGAAATTACTCATGGATGCTGAACTATTGCTCATGGAAACTCTTGAGAAAGATGCGTGATAGAAAAAAGGGAGGGTGAGAAGATTTTGTTGAACATGGGGCTTTTTTTTTTACAAAACCCTCCTTCTAGCGTCAAACTGTTGATGTTTAAAATCGAGTAATCAATTTTGTCAACTTAAATGAGTATTAGGATGGAGTGATAGTTAGAATAGTAAATGACGAATTTATTGATTTTTTGGTATTCTTAAGTATGATAATACAAATGAGGAAAGAGTCTCATGGTCCATCAAAGGGATCACTTTTTTCCATTTTACGGTGCATTTTGATGTCAACTACAGTGATCATCCTTATTAAGTGTGCTAAATTATTTGTCTATGAAGGTTTTTCATTGGAAGATGAGGTCGGCTCTTAGTAGCTTATCAAGATGTTTGGGATGGGCATTGGTGTCACCATAATTGTTGACTTTTGATTTGTTAACAATAAGGTGCTGAGGTCAACTATCTCACGAGTTTGTGGGAGATTGATCAAAATAGAGTTGATAATATCAACTTAATCAAATCAATAATTATGATGTTTCTTGATCAAGACAGAACTCACCCAGCTAAAAAATGGATGGAATCGAGCTAATTCTGGGAACACAGTGAAACTGTATTCACTCATTAAGGAGTTTTATTAGTGATGTTATTGTAGGTCAACCCATTTTAGAAATTCAATATCAACAAAGGAGTTAGTAGCTTTAATTTGTTATAACACCTAGTATTTATAGTATATTAATTAGTATGTACTATTTCATGATTTGCTTTGTTTTTCTTGGTAACATATATTTTTTCCCTTTCGAGAACGGATTGAAGTTCAAGTTGGCCCATCGTTAAAAAATCGACCTAAATAATTCTCGAACTTGTTATATAAAAGATGTCGTATATCTCACCATCATTTTAAGTATGAAAGTGTCGTTAAACCATAACTTTCCCATCGGCAGCCTCAAATATATTTCAACAGCGGATCACATATCAAGAAAATCAAAAAGAAAGTAAATTGCTTTTGTTGACTTGTAGCAATGACAATGGATGGGGGAAGAACACATGTCAAAGCAGGGTCAGGGAAACCTCCCCTGCCCCCTGCCTCGCCAGGCAATTTCTCGCCCCATTACCCGAGATGGTTCGAGGCGGGGGGCGAGGTCTTTGCCCCATTTACTAATCCGTTTAGTTTTTCTAAAAAAGTTTTTGATAATTCATTTTATTGCCTCCATTCATTATAGTGAGATAATAATATATTTTTTAGTTTTTTTTATTTATTTTTAAAAATTAAATTATTCAAATATATTTGGTAAACTAAGATTTTTATTATTTGTCATAATTTTTTGGATAATTTTAGTTGCCATTTTCTATTAGAATTTATGAAATTTCGTGAATTTTTTCATTTAAAAAAAAAAAATTAACAGGCGGGGTACCCGTTACCCATCTCGGGGTGTAGTTACCCATCCCGGGGACGTAGTTACCCGCCCGTCCCCGAGCCGATGACCCAATTAAACGGGTAATCCCGCCCCTTTTGGGACGGGCCCCACGTGTATTGGGTTTATCGGGATTTTTTCTCATCCTTATTGACATGTTTGAATGAACAATAATAATCAACAATCGGTATCTTCGTACTTGTGCGTGGAAATATTTTATATGCATATATAGAAAATTATTTAAAAAGTGTATATATTTTTACATACTACACCGGTGGAGCAAAAAAATTATTTTAGTGAGAGCATTATATATATATATATATA
>CAIGRP010096065.1:13128-52371 GCA_903798385.1 Fraxinus cuspidata | reverse complement strand
TAATGTTAATTGGGCCAAAATTTTGAGGAAGCCCAATTGTCAAAATTGCTCAATTAATTATGGGAAAGAATAATGGAAAGTCCAATTACCTAATTAATTTTTTTAACGGGTAATCGGTTCGGTGCACCGTCGCTAAATACCATACCCGCCCCACCCCGAACATGATCATTAAAATCAAAATCATAACCACCTCATTGTACCATCGGTTCGATTTTTTTCGCCCAATTCGGTTCTGTTAACCGCGATTTTCGATTTTAAGAATTCGAATTGACATCCCTAATATTCCTAAAAGGTTGAAAAGAAAAGAATTCAATTATTATGATTCTATGATATTTCTCCCTCTTTCATGTCATCATTATTTACAAATAGTAATACTCAGCCATTGTTTGACCCCCATTAAATTTTTTAAATTTTAACCAAATTCTCCAAATAAAATAATATTACATACAAATTTAAAAATTTTCATCATTTTTCAATCACACATTCTCTCATTCATCACTGTTCCAAAATTTATAAATTCTTCAAAGTGTGGAAAAAGTCTCGATTGAAAGTGAATTTTCCAAGTATAAGTAAATTAAAAAAGTGAGGTTAATGAAATTTTTTACACACAATTTTTTTTATAAAGAAAATAAATCAATTATAGATTTTAGAATCTCAAAACTGAAATAACTTCCCACGAATGAATCCCACGGACCGCAATTGACGAATGAATCCACTTCAAAACCCACTAACCCATATAACCCTCCCTATTCCTATAAGTCCTTCTTCTTCCACATTGAATTCAAATCCCAACTTCCTCTGTAACCAACCCCCCAATCCACCAAATACCCATCAAAATCTATATTATATATTATGGAGAAGAAGCCTTGGAGTTTTATGTACTTGTTTAAGAGGCTAAACAGGATTGGCAGTGGCAACGGCTTGTGGCGATGGAAGTTCAAGACATCTGCCGGGTTGCGGTGGAAGAAGAAATTCACCTTGCATCTATGGTTTATGGATGCTTTTCTTTTCAAAATTGTGTCGGCTTTCGAAGCCATATTTCTTGTTTCTACTCTCTGTTTCTTTTTCCTCTGTTGCGGCTGCCATTTCTGATTAACCAGCCATGAATTAACACAGTGGAGATATACTCTTACAGTGCAAAAAAAACCCCATTTCAAAGTGGGCAGTCGTTTTGATTTGGTTAATGAATGTTTCCTTGTCAATTTCCACTAGTTTCTTAGTTCTTCCTTGTCATCGAACTTTTGTTGTTGGTGTTGAATTATGCAGAAATGCTAGTTTTAATTTAACACCTCGTCTAAGCACTTTTTAATCAACTTGACATGGAAGACGATTCAAGCAGTTTGCTAATTAAAGGAAGAGTATTTCTATTGACGACTACCAGCGATTCTGAGATCAGTTTAGGTGGTATTCTAAGCCATTTGTGAATAATATTGAAGTGTAATTTAAGTAATAGCTCATCTTGAATTGCGATCACTCATGGTTAATCGATAGATCATCTTGTAAGGCTTGTTTGAAAGAGCTTTTATCTTTACTCTCGTCTCTTGTGGATGAGCTTTTCCTCTAAAATTTTCTAGCTAGTCAAAAAAATTTCAAAAAATTTATCCAAATATAAATAATTTGTTAATCCCAGAGACAACTTTATCTTTTAAAAATTCTGCTAAATACGAACGATTTCATTTGAATGACTTATCAATAAAAGGGATTTGCCACTATTCTTAAAGGAAAAGTGGAAAACTAAACTTGAGAGTTTAATTTAATATCACAATAAATCACTCTAATTCTCGTTAACTTATTTGTATTTCGGAGGAGACAATAAATAAATAAATAAGATTGGGTCTTTTGGAGATTTCTTCCCTTGAAAATCTTCACAGCCTGTTTAGTAGCTGTTGTGAATACATTTCCAGGTTTAAAAGTGGCAAGTAAACGGTCATATACAAATATTTGGATGCAGCTGGCGTTTGTGAACCAGATTCACAAGTGGGCCCACGAGGACCCTTTATCTTAGGAGCATATTCAAGTCGCACTTGTAATAGTAAGAACATTGTACCATTAGCATTTAGGTACAAATTTGCTAGCAAATATAAACTCTTCCTCTACTTTTGCCAATTTGGGTGGGTTTGAGCTCTTCTTTTTGGGGAGGAAATAAGTTTTGTAATAGTGATTTTTATAGAAATATATGTGGTTAAAACGTAGGGAAAAGATTTTAATTTACGTGTAAAATTATTTTATTGAGAGAATGTATAATTGAAAATGAATTTGAAGAAAAATGATTTTTTTAAAAAAAATTGGCTCAAACAAGAGATTAATCTCGACTACTTTTGCCAATTTAATTAAAGTACTAATTTGCTTTTAGGAGTTGATTAACTTAATTGTACCAAAACTATGAGTGACTCATGGAGCATTTTGAGCTCTTTCCATTTTTTTTTGTTCAAAATGCATTTTGAAATATTATTTTGACGAATAATGTGTGGTTAAAAAATAAGGAAAAATCTTGAATTTGCGTTTAATATTATTTTATTGAAGAATGTTTAGTTGAAAATAATAGAGAAAAATATATTTTGAAAATAATGAAGACCAAACAAGGGCTTAAACCTTTTTTTTTTTTTTTTAACGATTTTTGTAATTACTTTGTGCTTGATAATAATTAGAAATACTATTTTATGCACCGAGACAATGTCAAGGTATTGATTTATTATATTTATATCTGTCGAGTTAAGGTTTATTTTATAAATTTATAACTATTCGGGGATTCACTCTCAAACTTGCAAGTTACCACACATTTTTAGGTCTCATTTTCAATTGAGTATTACAATAACTCCCATATTGGTTCTGTGTGTGTTCTTATAAATTGTATTTTGTTAGTCATTCAACTTGACATAGTGATTCAATCCCTTCATTTGTTTCGTCCAACTCAACATATAAACAAAATATTTTTTTTCAAACTACTATAATTTTACAAGTTAAACATCTATAAACTTTGACAACATGAACCATGTTAGCCCATTCCCCTATCTCCGCTGCTCTAAGTATTGGAAATGATGGGTTGACATATGAAATTAATTATCTAGAGGTCAATTTCGTTCAACTCAGCATCTACATTGACCACAAAATTTAAAAATTATCAAGAGAGAATTAAAATTATTAAAATAAACTACGCAAAACTTGTTCACTCAGACCTAACCTTATTTGGTAATATCCACTACCTGAAGACCTTTTTTATCGCTCTCGTAAGTAATTCCGTCAAGTTGGACAAAATTTTGCCCTTTTTATTTATGAGTAATGCTACTCGTACATAATTATTTACAGATTAATTTACATATTGTTGACGTGGAAGAGATAGAAAGAAAAAGGAAATAAATTAACGGTTGTCCTACATTTACATAATAACTTAGATAATGATTTACAAACAGATGATGTGGCAAGATTTAACTGAATCAAAATCTTATCAATCAAATAATTTCCTTACTTATATTTTAATAACTCATCATTGTATAAAATATTATATAAATAGTTATATACAAAAAGCATTTTCCATAAAATAAACTCCATTAATCTTATCCATATCATTAACCTGTAAATTAATTTGTACACGATTATATACAAATAACATTGAACTAACCTATTTGTACAATCTTGATTGACAATTATGATTGAAAATATAGGTGTTGTCAAAAATCAGATTACTAATTTTAAAAACAGTTTTTGAAATGAATGAACGTGATATTGTGAAATGTGAAGTATAAATCAATCAAAACTATCAAATAAAATTGCAGAAGTTGAATAACGTTACTTTTTTTTTTTTTGACGTAGGAACTCGCAGTCGCTACCCGCCAGCAGAGCCCCAACCATCCCGAAGGGGTGGAGAGTTCACCTACGGAAACCCTATTCCAGTTAGAGATGGCAACGGGGCGGGTTCGGGGCGGGGCACCCCCGCCCCGCGACTTCGGCGCCCGCGCCCCGCCCCGCCTTAGTCGGGGCGGGGCGGGGTTCGGGGCGGGGAGGGGTTCCCGCCTAGTATCCCGCCCCGTTTTAATTTTTTTTTTTTCAGTTTTTTTTTTTAATAACAATTTATTAATTTTTTTTTTTATTCTTGGCGGGGCGGGCCGGGGCACCCTCGCCCCACGCCCCAAGACGAGGTGCCCCACCCCGCTCCGCCCCGCCACCCCGTTCGGGGCGGGATTTTTTGCCCTATTCGGGGCGGGGTCGGGGCGGGGCGTATTGCCATCCCTAATTCCAGTGGAAAAGGAAGAGTAGATTCAGTTCAAACGGACAAAGAATCGTAATCGTTTGGACGTCGCCAGTGATTATATCGAAAACTAATCTTTCTCAGCAGTCGTGATTTCTTTGTTTTCAAAATTAGGTCCAACTTATTTTAGCTTCATTTATGGACCTATCTATACAACATTTTAACAAATCTGATGGAATTAAAATGTTCGCGTGTATAACTATAAACCAACTCGAGTGCAATGCACAAAGATTCACGTAAACTGATAGTTCACGTTATACTTATTGATGAAGTTACATAATAATGGTTTGAATGGGAAAGCGAATTAGGAAGTAAAATTGTTCGATGAAATTCCTTAATAAAGCAGTAACAAATTACAGTATTGTTTGTTTAGTTTCCTGGTGGAGAGTTCTACATGGCGTGGCTAATCATCATTGTATCATTAGTTGTACTCTGGGTCGCTTCACTTTGCAAAATATTTCATGGATCCTTCCTAAACACCAAATCTGCATTCTTAAGTGATGGTAATGAATCATGTTTGTGTGCATTCTGTAAATATTGCTATGGATGTTTTGTCTTAAGTTCGTTTTTTTTTTTTTCTAACTTTGTTCTGTGTCTGTTTGCTGCCAGGAAGGGTTTTTCGCTGGAGGAACGTCTTACTGCACATACTGATGATGAGTCCATGTAGGTTTGAATTCCAAAATTTTCTCGGGTGTGCATTAAGATAGAACTATGCTGCCTAGTAGCAAATGCCTACTATATTCATTAAGTTACATATTTGTTTTTTTGGATTTTTACTTTGCTGCAGTGGTGAATTCTCTTTAAAACAATAGGAATCTTAGTGCCACAGTATGTGAATTAATTGGCAAAAGATTTGATATTTTGAACCTTCAAGAAGAGGTAGTTCTCTATCAGCAAGACAAGGAAAAAATATCCATATAATCAACCCCGATATTTGGCTTAGTTACTGTCGTTGTATGAGAAAGCATGTCTGCTATGGTTTCTTGCTGACTGTTAAAAATTTTGTATGAAAAGAAAGAAAATAGCTCCTGGTCAATATCAGGGTGGGCATTGTTGGCATCATTTGCAGGGTATGAAAACGAGAATATAAACGGTAAAGAGTCGAATGTGGACAGATTTAGACTAAGATTGAACAGAGCTTGTACCCTTTCAGAAAATCACTCTTATTATCATATTTTCTTGAGTCGCTTATTACCCACAATCAGGGGCGGATCCAGAAAATCATGTTGGGGGGAGCTGAAATTTAAAATAAGCACAAATTTTTATAAAGTATATAACATAAAATTTCATTACATTACCTATTGAAGTTGTGTCCGTCGAGCTTTAAGTGCGTAAAACTCATCTATAATAGAATCTACATCTATTTTCTCGGCAAATTCTCGTTCAATGTAGAGTGTCATAGAATCAGCAAGAAACGCATCCTCCATTCTATTACGTATTGCCTTCTCACATGTTTCATTGCCGAAAAAGCTCGTTCAGCAGTCACCGTAGATACAGGCAGTGTCAGTACAAGATGAATCAATCTAGAGAGAATAATGTAATTCTCTGACCTTCTACTTGCAACCAAAAGCTTGCATAATTCAGAAAGTGAAGATACTTAAAATCGAGGATCACGAATCACATCATACTCGTAATGTCTCAACTCAAACCTGAAAGAATGAAGCTCTTGCTTTGAAAAATCACAAGGATAGAACTTCTCTGCAAGCTTGTAAATATCATCCTCGTTGAATAATTCAAAAGAATTTTGAGGATCTAAAGCAACAGTGAGAGAGAGGAGTTCTATTGAAAGCTCATTAAATCTTGTATTTAACTCCATTAGCTGGAAATCTATGGCTTCATTAAAAACATTGAAGTGGCAATGACACTCAAGTGTAACTTGTTCGAAGGATGACCAATCTTATAAAAGGAGTTTAGGTCGGGTATATCAACATCATTTGCAGAGCAAGAAGTTTTCAGTGCTTACCAACCATCTTCTCTAAATTTTTGAAGGAGATCTTTTGTGGTGGAGACAAATCTGATAGCAGTCAGGATGTCTTGAGATCTTTTTTGAAGAGCTTGACAAAGTATGTCCCTGAGTCCCAAAATTTTATGCATTAAATGCAAGAAAAATACAAATTTAAAGCTTGTAATGGTTTCATAAACACCATGAACTTCGGCACGAGATCTTCCATTTGAAGAATGAACAGTAAGATACTCAAGTACCTTGCAAGTTGTAGTGTACATATCTATCAAACTGTTTACCGATTCATAATGTGAACTCCAACGAGTAGAGCCTGATTTTTGCAAATTGCCAATTTGATTGGCCCCACTTCCAGATTGTCATTCTCCACTAACCAACATATCCTCAAGCTCTTTTCTTTTAGCAGTTTGCAACACATTAATGCACTTACGAGAAGAAGTAATAATATTAACAACATTGTCCAAATGAGAAAAGAATTTCCAAATACAAATCACATCATTGGCTGCAGAAACCAATTTCAGTTGTAGTCGGTGGGCAAAACAGTGGATATAGTAAGCATATGGACATTCTTTAAGAAATAACGCTTGAAGTACGTTCCAAGTACCGCGCATATTGCTAGCATCATCATAACCTTGCCCTCATTCTAAATATTGAAATTCTGTATAAAACCTTGTATTCCATTTCTGCAGGTTCCTTACTCCAGCCATTAATTACCTAACTTCGCAGGGACATAATCTTTACATACTATTCTTGTCAACTGGTAATGTAAGTTCATGAATTTTTCTTCCAAGTATCGTACAACTTCTCTTCTCATTACATCAAACACTTTTGTCAGAGGTCTCTGGAATTAACCTGTTTTGAAAATTGCCAACTTTATTACATTCACAGAACCTGAATGTATGATCTTAATCATATTTTCAGTTGTTAACAATATGAAGGAAAATGAACCTTTAAAGATTTGAATATTTGATGATGCAGATAATGCTAATACTTTCATTTTGCTTGTCAAGTAGTCCACACCCTTTTCTAGCTGATACAATGTCTAACAACACCTGATCTTCTAAACAATGTCTTATGGGTCTTATTTTTTAAGTTGATATGGCATGGCCATGTGTGTAATTTTATCCTAGACTAAGTATGTAATTTCGTACTGCAATTGATTAGGGTAATTTCCTGCGTCTAAAAATCTATAGAATTCAATATTGTTTTTATTTGTTTTGCTTATTTTCAATTGAGATCTTGTTTATCGTCTTAAGAGTTTGAAATTTTGTTTTTTTGTGAAGGCGATGCAGATGGGATGGGTACGCATTAAAAAAAGAAGAACTCTTCCTGGCCTCAACAATACTCAAGGTGATATTTTGTAAGCTATCAGCCTTATTCTGTATAATCTGCCCGATTCCTACAATGGTGTTCGGGTTCAGGAGTCTGTATGTGAGCACTTGCCTTATTGTTTTCTTAAAGTTTTACTACTAGGATTGAATTCTTACTAGACTTTGTTATTGGTGTTTATATCTCATTTATTTTGTTTTGTTTGTGTAGGTTTGTTACCAGCAAGTGAAGATTCTGGACCATCCAGATTTGCAGGTTCTTTCTGAAGAATCTAAAAAAATTGATTCATATTTTTATTTTTTCCCATTGTACATTTAGATGGAGGTACTTATATCATGTGTCTCTTGTGATTAGGATGGTCTTGGTAAAGTGTGAGATTGGAGTATAGTAGCAAGATTTATTGAGGACGAAATTCGTTCCCATTCTATTGACTCAGTAAGGCAGTTAGTGATATAATTTTCTACTTGTTTTTTCGTCCATTTGAATTTTTTTTGCCACAAACTTTTGGTATTTCATGTCCTGCTTTCATAACAGTTTTCATATGTTTCTATCTTGAAATGCTTGATCTGGCAATACATAATTGCTGTTTTTTTTTTCTTTTTTTTTTAGATCATTACATTTGATAACTATGGTATATCTGGCCACTGTAACCACTGTTACGTGCATCGTAGCGCATAGTAAGTTGATTATGTAACGTCCCAAAATTTATATCTTATTTTATTTTATTTTTAATAAATAATATAGACTTGGAGTGTTACCAAAAATCTTCTTATTTAATTTAAGCGAAAATTTACTTTTATTCAAATTTTGAGATTTGATCGATAAATCGATAATGTTAAACCAACAAATTACATACTACGATTTTAAACCATCAATTTAAATTTAACATAAGATGTTAAATGCTCGAACACTAAAAATAATAATATTACAAAATTTAACATAAAGATGTTCTTCAAATAAAAATTTGCAATTTTCATTTCTAGAAATTTTATTTGGCGATTCCATAAGTATCACTCGGTTAATCTTCCACGTGCCTACACGACCCATTTTAATTTGAAAAATTATTGTAAGAGTGAATATTTTGAAAATATTCTGTAAAAATACTCGCATATTCATATTTAACATGATATAAATATAAAATGATATAACATATTGACATTCTTGATTTAGAACAAACTGATCGCAATATCCAATAGATCAAAGAATTTCCTAAGAATTCCTATATCCCATAAAATTTACATATTTGACCAAATAGTTTATTCCGAACGATTTAACATAGAAATCGACTCGAAAGCCTTATAGTATTTATTTCATGCCATAAATATCAAGAAATAAGAATTTACCATTTGCACAAAGCATTCTTAGCCCAGTTGATGCCAATATTCTGAAAATGTGGTTTGAAATGAAAATATAGAAATGAACGGAGTGTGTGTATAAAAATAAAAATGAACTTATGAAATTTTCTACAATAAAACATTCTCACCTCACAACACACACACACACGTAACTTTCAAAGTAATTCAAACTGTTGGTTAAATAATTCAAATCAAATGTATTCAAGTTAATTAAGAATTAATTAAATTAAGTTCTCTAGTTATTATAATATATTTTTTCAAATTCCCACGTAACCGGAAAGTTTTTTTTTTTTTTAATATCTATTTTTATATCATATATGTTAAAATATTAATGGATAACACTTTTCTTTCTATTAGAATAACTTGGACATAACTTAATTTTTCTTGAGCCCAATTTATATATTTAACACGAGTTACAAAATAAGTATAATATTTGATATATTTTATCAACTTCTATGAAACTTAAATATTCTACCCAAACCAAATTTACGATAAATTATACACAAAAGAACATAAATCTTTTATGCATACAACTTGTTTAAGTTTATCACTTTAACTTTAGGACTTTGTGTAAGAAAATAAATCATTTATGCAAATAAGTGGGTTAAGCATATCACTTTAACATTTGGACTTTAATGTGATGACAATGCTAGACATTGACTATTTCATTTGCTAAATGACCAATATTAAGTTTAGGCCCTTGTAAAAATAGTAAAAAAATTCGGGGTGTTATAACACTTCTCCCTTAAGATAATTATGTTCTTGAAACTACCTTATTTAGTCGAAATACTCTTGATACTTGGCTTTTATTTCTTCTTCTTTCTTTAACTCTATAATTTTTCCATCGAACCTTAACCAAGGTAACGTCCTTATTTCTTAATGCATGTACTTTCGTTTCGATAATCTCCAAAGGTGCATCTTCATACGTTAGATCTTTTTGTAATTGTTATCACATGTTCGAAATTATGCACACATTTTCTAAGCTTTGATACATGAAATACATTATGTACTGTTGATAGTCCAATGCTAGATGGTGCGCTACATTTCCAATTTATTTTAGAATTTCGAAAAGACCTACAAATCGAGGTCTCAACTTTTCATTCTTGCCAATTATAAGAACTCATTTTATTAGTTCAATTTTTAGAAACACTTGCCAACTTCAAATTCTACCGACTTTCTTCGTTGGTTTGCATAACTTTTCTCTCTATCTTGAGCTGATTATATTGTGTCTCTAATTTTATCAATTGCTCATACGTTACTAGCAATAATTCCAGGACCTAAAATTCGATTTTCTTCGACTTCGTCCGAGTGAACTGGTGATCAATACCTTCTACCATAGAGGGCTTCATAGGGAGCCATGCCAATAGTAGCATGAAAACTATTATTGTATACAAACTCCACTAATGATAGGTGTGATTCCCAAGTACCTCCCAAATCCAAGAAACATGCCCGGAGCATGTCTTCCAAGATCCAAATAGTCCTTTCAGACTGTCCATCAGATTGAGGATGATATACAGTGCTGAAATTCAACTTTGTCCCCATAACTCCTTGCATACTCTTCCAAAATTTGGAAGTAAATCTGGATCTCGATTTGAAACAATGGACGCTGAAACTCTATGCAACCTAACAATTTTCTTAACATATAATTAAGAAAACTAATTCATATTGTAGTTCATCCTTACTGGAAGAAAATGAGATGGTTTTGTCAATTGGTCTACAATTACCCAGGTAGCATCGTGTCCTTTTGCCGACTTCGAAAAATCTACAACAAAATTCATGGCTATTTGCTCCCATTTCCACTCCGAAATTTTCAATGGGTTTAATGACCCTGATGGCCTCTGATGTTCTACTTTAACTTATTGACATACTATACACTTCTCAACAAAAAGAACAATCCTCATTTTCATAGTTTTCCACCAAAATATATCGCGAAGGTCTCAATAGATTTTCGTACCACCGGGATGTGCGGCGTACGAGGTACAATGAGCTTCTTCTGATATCTCTTTTCTTATCCCCTTATCGTTCGATACACATAACCTTCTCTCAAACATCAAATCATTCTTATCTGCTAATGCAAAACCCTTTCTTGTACCAAATTCCGCCTTAATTTTTCTTAAAAATTGGTCATTCTTGGGCATCCTTCATTCAACCCCCTAAGAATAGATTGAATCTTTAATGCCGCAATCATTGCATTTACAGGAGTTGGTGGAATGACAACTTCTAATTTTAATTTCTCGAAATCCTTTACCAAGTGCACTTGGGTTGTGGGTAAAACTACTAGGTAGTCCAACTGTCTTCCTACTATGACTACATTAGCCTTATCGGAATAGTAATAATTAGTTCAGTCATAATTCTTAACTAACTCCAACCACGTTCTCTGCCTCATATTCAAATTGTTTTATGTGAAGAAGTATTTCAAACTCTTATGATCTGTATAAATATCGTAGTTTCCCCCGTAAAGGTAGTAACACCATATCTTTAGAGCATGTACTACCGCCACCATGTGTAGGATAGTTTTGCTCATGTTGTTTTAGTTGTCTTGAGGTGTATGCGATCACTTTCCCAAATTGCATCAGTACACATCGCAAACCCTATTTGGATACATCACTATATATAACGAATCCATCTGAACTCTCTAGTATAGCTAAAACTGGAGTCGTAACCAATTTCTGTTTCAGTTCTTGAAAGCTCTCCTTACACTTCTTAGTCCATCGAAATTTTGTGTCATTCCTGATTAGTTGGGTCATTGACTCAGCTATTTTGAAGAATCTCTCAAAGAATCTTCGATAATAACCGGCTAGTCTCAAGAAACTACGAACTTCACCTACATTCGTCAGTCTAGACTAGTTGGTTACCTTCTTCAACTTTAGTGGGGTCTACTTCAATTCCTTATGCCATAACCACATGACAAAGGAAAACTATACGATCAAGCCAAAATTCACATTTCTTGAATTTGGCATACAATTTTTCCCTTCGTAGTGTCTCAAACAATATATTGAGTTGTTCTTCATGTTGATCCTTATTTTTTGAATACACCAAAATGTCATCGATGTAGGCAATAATAAATTGATCTAAATACTGATGAAATACTCTATTCATCAAATCCACAAATAATGTAGGCACATTTTTTAACCCAAAGGGCATTATCGTAAACTCATTATAACCGTAGCGAGATATAAATGCCGTGTGTAAAATATCGGTTGCCTTCACTTTTAACTGATGATAGCTTGACCACAAATCAATCTTGGAAAAAACTGTTGCACCCTTCAACTGATTAAAGAGGTCTTCAATCCAAGGAAGGGGATATTTGTTTTTGGTATTCAAGCGGTTTAGTTCTCTATAATTAATACACATTCTCATTGAACCATCTTTTTTCTTCACAAACAAGATCGATGCACCCCAATGAAATATATTTGGTTGGATGTAACATTTATCCTACAATTCCTGTAATTGTATCTTTAATTCTTGTAGTTCTTTTGGCGACATCCTATATGGAGCTTTAGAAACTGGTGCCGCTCCAGGTACGAGGTCAATTATAAACTCTAATTGTCTATCAGATGGTGCGCCGGTAAGTCATCAGGGAATACATCAATGAAATCTCATACAATTGGCACATTACCAGTAGTGAGATTCGATTGTTGAGTTCCATATATATTTACTAGAAATCCCTAGCAAGATCGGCTATAAATTATTTTTTCATCCATTCCTAACTTTACTCTCCTAACAATCTGATTGGTGTTTAAAATTATACCGGATGGAATAGAAATTTTTAGAAGACTATTGGATTTTTCACATGCATTACATGATTTAGTAATTAATGCGATAGAGATAAATGAATGAGTAGCTCTCGAGTCTATAAGAACATATGTAGGTAGTTCAGATATTGATACCTGCTATTACGTTTGGATCATCTGTTGCCTCTTCCTGGGTTAAAATAAAGAATTTAGCTTTCACTTTCTTGCCCTACTCATAGTCTTTCTTAGGTGGGTATACCTTACAGTCTGGGGCAAAATGGCCTTCCTGGCCACATCGATAGCTCACATTTTTCCCACACAAGCACTCTCCTCCATGAGCTTTATTGCATTTAGGGCATCATGGGATAACTTTATTTAATTTGCTTGATCTTGATCCCGATCTTGTACTAGCCTTTCTAAATTGTCCAAATATGTTCCCTTTATTCGATCCACTTGACTTTCGCTTCCTATAAGATTCATTACTTTTCTTAGTCATCTACTTTTCTTAGTAATCTAATCAATTTCTAGACGATCAGAAATTGACTGAGCACGTTGAAGCACTTCACTATAGGTAGTCGTATGGTGAGATGCCATGATTAATCTAATCTCTGGATTCAACTCTAGTTCGAACTGTTGACCTATGATTGATTTCATTTTTAATGTTTTGACAATAACAAACAAGATTAATATTTTTTCTAACAATTGATTTTGAGTGATGATAATTCAACGTTAGAATCAATCAAGTATTACCAAAATCAACACATCATAAATCGGACTCGAAATTAAAATCAAAATGAAAGTTAAGCATTCATTTACCTTACAAATCATCTTGTTTGTCATAATCAAAAAGGGGGAAATTGTTGACATATGGTTGATTTCATTCTTAATGTTTTGATCATAACAAACAAGATTAATATTGTTTCTAACAATTGATTTTGAGTGATGATAATTCAATATTAAAATCAATCAAGCATTGCTAAAATCAACATATAAATCGGACTCGAAACGAATATTAAAGTGGAAGTTAAGCATTCAAGTCAAATCATTTGAAACGAGAGCTTAAAACACAAATATCAAGAAAAACAAGATGAAGAGCATAAGAGATGATACCAAAGAAAGATTAAGACAAGAAGTCTAAGAGGCAAACTTCAAAGCAATATAAAAAACTAGACTTCTTAATATAAAGGTACTAATACTTTGATATTTAGTAATAAATAATAAAAGTTCAAAAATCGGTTTATACAGGAAAACATTATTTCATAAATCAATTTCAACTTGATATTACTTACTTATTCAAAAGTCCACATTTAAAAAAAAAAAGTCTAAGTCGGTCAACCAGACATGCAGTTTGTGAACGATCATTTTTTTATCCGTTCTGATTTATAACGCACAACGGCTAGTTTAGTAGTCCAATTGGGCAAAAACTTTAGGAGTTTTGACTGCTACAAATACAATTTCACTATGCATTTGTAAACAACTAGAAGAGAATTTGCTTGTGAAATATATTTGTGAAAAGCCTTCTTTGAGCTTACATTTTTACATTCATTTCATATATTTCTTCACAATAAAAACTTTAATTATTGAATCAAATTTTTTGAATTATTTCTCTCATCAAATTTTTTCATTTCTCTTTATGCTTAAATTATTTATATCAATCTCAAAAGAAAAATATATTTTTGAAAAAGATTTTTGCACTTACCTTGCATAAACTTTTATATTTCTTCATATTGAAAACTTTGATTGATTGAATTAAACTTATAAAATCATCATATTCATCAAAGTTTCTCATTTTTCTCTTAGTACTTAATTTATCACAATTATTCATTAAAAAGAGATATATTTTGAGAAGAATTTTTAACTTACATTGCATTTATTTCTCCTTTATCTTCTCATTGAAACATTTTGATTGATTGAATCTTGGTATGACTCGTTACTAGCATCTGCCACGTGGTCGTCCTAGAGGAATTGCGAACTCACTTTCGNAATGAGCGTATTTCTCTGGCCATTAAAAGTCCACGCATAACATAAATAATCATACATGGATTTGGGGGACTATTGTTATGACTCGTTACTAGCATGTGCCACGTGGTTGTCCTAGAGAAATTGTAGGCCCACTCTTGTCGAACTGCCTGCCATAGAAGACGAGGCTCAAAATGATACCTTCCGAGGCCCATTATTATTCTGAGGTGGTCAGGCCAAAGATGCCTTAATTCGAGGCCCAATTGATCCGAGGCTCCACCCCAGCTGGTGACGGCTTATGTACAAAGATCCTGGTTTTATCATAGAAATCTTATTTGAATGATTGATGTGACTTCTGTAAAAAGTGTATTTGTGTCTTGTCATGTCAATAAACTGTAAGAGCATTAAATGCTAGGGAGATCAAATTACACGTGGCCTCATGTCCTAGGCCAAAACATCAAGTCCTAGCTTACGTGCAAAGATCTTGGTTTTATTATAGAAATCTTATTTGAATGATTGATGTGACTTCTGTAAAAAAGTGTATTTGTGTCTTGTCTTATCAATAAACTGTAAGAGCATTAAATGCTAGGGAGATCAAATTACACGTGGCCTCATGTCCTAGGCCAAAACATCAAGTCCTAGATAGCTAGGACTTGATGTTTTGGCCTAGGACATGAGGCCACGTGTAATTTGATCCAAGGATCACCATTCCATTTGTAACACTATAAATACCCCCACCATGTAACAATAAAAGGCTAATACAACTTTGAACACCTGAAGTGATCTATTTTTGTTCTATTATTGGTTCACAGTAATTTCAAATATTAGTTCTCAACGATTGGTTATTATTTTACAATCGTGTCTCGAAAATCTCACCGGTACCTGAACGGAAATATCTCATGTCATTGAGCTTCTCTCATGTCCAATCTTGGAGTGATCTCGACCGTTGATCAACATTTACTTGTTGGATTTAGCTTGTGCATGCACGAGTAGACCCGGCATCTGTGGCAGCATTTCTTGAGGTCAACAGATTGACGCCGTATGTGGGAAGCCACACTATAACCACGAGAAACCCCGTGAAAAAAGTTTACTAAGGAAATATTTTAGGGTATCCCCCTTGAAAAATGATTTGTTCTTAAAAATGAACAAGAGGAAGCCCCCAGAGTTGGAAAATATTTGAAACCTTAGGCTTGAGAAGAGATGAACTCAGAAGGTGACGTCCCTCCCAGGCGTGTGAGGGAAAGTGAATATGAAGTCCCAGCCATGGCTGCCCCTGTGTGTCGGCATCGGCCTCACCACCATCATAGACGAGGCAAGAGATGCCTAGTGTCTCAGCTAACAAGAGAAATGGTAACTATGGCAGCCAATATGAGGAATATTACCAACCAAAATTTAGCCATGTAGGAATTATTGATGCAAGTGCAAGGCCATGGAAGACGTCCCATTCATTCATTTGCCCCTCAGGAACAATACCAGCAAGGAGAACAAGTGAAAAGCAAAAGAGCTCGTCTTCCCAGGCATGCCAGGGAAGCTAGCCCCATTGAAAGGAAAGTAGGAGTCGATGTCTCTTCAAACTACACTTCTGGCCGACCCATCGAGGCCCCATTTAACATGGAGGATAACTTTCCCCTAGAATATGAACCAGAGCATAGGCCTCAGAGGTCCATCAGCGTGTTTGACCGGCTAAGCCCAGCAGAACCGAGGTATGGGTAGCGACATGAAATGCCAGCACCACGAAATATACCCCAGCCCCCACCTTCTGAGATTTGGCAATCGAAGGAGTGGCAAGAATATGCCCCCCTGGTTGTACCACGTCGACACGATCACCTACGGATGGATGAGAAGGCGAAAAGCCAGGCAGGACCTTCTGCACCACCACCAAGGTATGAGGCCGATGCAAATTATGATTCAGATGGCCCCCAGAGATCTTATGACTTGGATAATGATGATGACAACTTTCCATTTTAGCAAGAGTTGGGGAATGCTCAGGTACAGAGTCACTATGTGAAGCCCAAGATACCAAAGTATGATGGAAGAGACGACCCAGCTAAACATTTGAATAGCTATAAAACTTACATCAGCTTGAGAGGCGCCACCCCAGATGTGAAATGCAGGGCTTTCCATTTAACTCTTAGTGGAACAACTGAAATTTGGTATAGCTGGCTTGGCCAGAGTTTAAAATCACATTTTTAAAGAGATTCACAATAAGCAAGGAAGGAGAGGCCCCTATCCAATGCCTTCAGGACATGAAGCAGTATCCCGTGAGACTCTAAAGAGCTTCATATCCCGCTTCACGGACGAAATGACATATTGTGTTCAAGTTACTGACTGTGAAACTTTATCGACGTTAAGAGGAGGCCTAAACATGAATACCTTATTTTTTAGAGATGTCCAGAATCAGGACCCAACTACCTATGATGTGTTGCTAGAAATGATGAGGCGAGAAATTATCAACAAAGAGTTGATTGATCTCAGAAATAGGGCTAGTCAAGGCCTCCAGTCTCAGCAGAGATAGCGTGGGAGATGACCTACTTCTCATTTGATGGATCATCAATGGAACTAGGCTAGTCGCAAAATCGCCCACAACTTGGGGCAGGCACTTGCCACAGCCACCTTGAATCCGATGCCCACGCTGGCTTATGAAAACGTTGCGCTCAAAGCTAATACTCGAAGGACTGAATCAGCACAGCAGGCTCCTTGATGGGGAGGAGGTCGGGGGCGAGGTTTGGAACCTAGAGGTAGGCTAAACCCCCCGCCTGAATACTGCAAATATCATCATTCCTATAGCCATGACATGGTAAAATTGCAGAGACATCGCCTACCACCCCAGGCAGGTAAGTCCTCGAAATGATCAACGAGATGTCTCAGGATAGAGAAATAGGTCCCCGCCTAGGCATGGCCAAGACCCTAGGCGCGATAAAGCCATTCCCCGCCACCAAGATGTCTCTCCCCAACGACAGAGAGAACATGAATAGGAAAGATCAAGAGGCAGACATCGAAGATATCGTCACTCGAATAGATAATGCCCCCATACACAAGATTGACATGATCTTTGGAGGCCCTTATGTCGGGAGGAAAAATAAGGAATTCCTAGAGAAACTATGCCAGAGAGGCTAAAGGCCTCCAACTGACCAGTTATACAGTGAATAGCAGTTCCCGAAGCAATTAAACACATCCCATCGTGTTCACACATAAAGATTCGAAGGGTGTCCACTACCGCCATTGCGACGCCCTTGTCGTGAGGGCCGTGGTGGATCAAATGGACTAAAATGAATGCTGGTGGATAATGGAAGTTCCGTCAACATTTTATTTAGTGCCGCGTTTGACAAGATGATTTTGGATCACGAGTTAACCTCTATATGCACTTTATTGTATGGCTTCATAGGTGATAGCATAATCCCAATTGGTAAGATCGCGCTTGCTGTGGAGATGGGAGAACCACCCTTATCAACATTGAACTTCATGGAATTCTTGATAGTTGATAGCAGGTCCTCCTATCACGGGGTATTAGGGAGGCATGTGTTGAAAGAACTTGGAGCCGTCACTTCCATCCACCACATATGCATGAATTTTTCTACTGAACAGAGAGTGGCAATGAGGTGACAAAAAAGGAGCCCAGGAATGCTACTTAAACTCCATCAGGAAGGCTGAAACTAGAAACATCAACATGATAACTGGTGGTGTCAACATGGGACCTCCCAACGAGACGCCCACATTTGATGAAATTGACCCCCACATTATCGAAGCAGAGTCTCAAATGGCCCTAATGGAGGAGTTTGACAGTTTCCCAGTAGACTCGATGGAACCCACTAGGCTACTACATGTGGACAGGGGTCTGGCTCTGAAGTTCAGAAAAACTGAAAAAAATTCTGTGTAAGAATCAGAACATCTTTGCTTGAAGGCATGAGAATATGGTAGGCATTGACCTCGGGGTCAGTTGCCACCACTTGAAAATTAATCCTAAGGTTGCTCCGCATAGACAGAAAAAAGGGCTTTGAATTTGGAATGATATGAGGCCGTGAAGGAAGTGGTACAAAAGTTACTTAATAATGGCTTCATTAGAGAGGTAATTCGAAGTGGGTCTCCAATCCGGTCTTAGTGAAAAAACGTAATGGAAAGTAGAGGGTATGCATCGACTTTTCTGAGCTTAACAAAGTTTATCCTAAAGACAGCTTCCCACTCCCGAGGATAGATCACTAGTAGATTTCACCATTGGACATGAGTCTCTGAGCGTCATGGATGCCTACTCTGGTTACAACCATATCCCCCATGTATCCAGGTGATGAGGAGCACGCATCTTTCATCACTGATAGGGGACTCTACTGTTACCAAATGATGTCTTTTGGGTTAAAGAATGCCGGAGCCACCTACCAAATATTTGCCGACTTGCTCGAAAACACGATGGAGGTCTATGTAGATGATATGCTTATCAAAAGTTTGAAAGCTAGCGACCACATAACACACCTCGACGGAGCCTTTCAAGTATTACAAAGGTACCGTATGAGGTTAAACCCCCTCAAGTGTACGTTTGGGGTTGCGTCAGGCAAGTTTCCTAGGTACATGGTTAACCAAAGGGGTATAAAGGAAAATCAAGAGAAAATTCAGGCACACATTGAGATGAAGTCCTCTTAGAAATCAAAGGAAATGCAAAACCTAATCGGTCGGGTGGCCGCTTTGAACTGTTTTATCTCGAAGGCAACTGACAAATGCCTCCCTTTCTTTAAGATTTTGAAAGGAGTGAAAAAATTCCAATGGACAGAGGAGTGTGAAAGGCCTTCCAGGAGCTGAAAAAGCACATAGTGCAGGCCCCACTCCTCTCGAAACCCAAGCTGAGGGAAGCACTATAGCTTTAATTGGCTGTCTCCAATGAGACCATAAGTGTAGTGCTCGTTAGGGAAGAAGGCTCAACCCAGCTACCGATTTATTACATTAGCAAGGCGTTGTTAGCACCTATAACTCGATACACGGATATGGAAAATTTAACCTTGGCGTTGATCACCACATCAAGAAAGTTGATGCCTTATTTCCAAGCCCATACGATACACGTGTTAACCAATTTCCAGCTCAGGCAAGTATTGCAAAAACCTGATGCCTCGGGGAGATTATTGAAATGGGCCATGGAATTGAGTGAGTTTGAGATCCTCTTCAGAGCAAGACCACATTAAGGGTCGACCCTAGGAGACTTCATGGCAGAATTCGCCAATGTCCTCGACATGGATGAAACAATGGAGCCCGCCAAGCATCCTACGTGGAACCTATTTGTAGACGGCTTAGCCGGTGAAGCAGGCTCAGGCGCGAGTGTGGTACTAGTGAGCCCCGAAGGTCATAAGTTGAACTGTGCTGTACGGTTTGGATTTAAGGCCACCAACAATGCGACTGAGTATGAGGCACTCATTGCAGGCATAAGGCTAGCCAAGGAAATGCAAGTAAAGATGTTACTTATCAACAGTGACTCCCAACTCATTGTAGGACAGGTTAATGGCAACTTCGTAGCCTGAGATAAAGACATGTTCGCCTACCTTAAGCTGGTAATGAGCCTGCTCCCCTTCTTTGTAAAACTTGAATTGATCCAAATCCCATGCATTGAAAATGCCCACACTGATGCTTTGTCTAAACTGGCTAGTAGCAAGGATTCGGAGTTGCTGACGGTGGTGCCGATCAAACATCTCTCGAGGCCATCCACTTCTATTGAAGAGGTGATGTGGGTGGAAGGAACCCCAACCTGGATGCAATCCCTTATGGCCTATCTTAAAGACCAGATATTGCCGGATAATAAAGAAAATGCCTACAAGCTAAGGAGGAGGTCTTTACATTTTGTGCTAATGGATAATATTCTCTATAAGAGCGGATTCTCTTTACCTCTCCTCCGATGTGTAGGAGGGGAGGAAGCCACCTATGTTCTCCGTGAGATCCATGAAGGTGTTTCTGACAACCATTCGGGAGGGCTCGCTTTAGCAAGAAAAATACTAAGGCAAGGGTATTATTGGCCCACTCTGAAAAAAATACGCCATTCAATTTGTTCGGAGATGCTATAAATGCCAGCTCTTCTCCAATATCTAGAGACAACCCTCCCAGGAGTTGGTAGCAGTGTCTAGCCCTTGTCCTTTTAGTAAATGGGGTGTGGACCTCATTGGCCCTTTACCCAAGGGCAGAGGAAGTGCTAATTTCACCATTGTTGCAATCGATTACTTTACAAAGTGGGTAAAAGTCGAACCTCTAGCAAAGATTACGGAGGTTAACACCTCCAAATTTCTGTGGAAGAACATCATATGTCAGTTTGGAATTCCCCACTTGATCGTTTCAGATAATGGAAAGTAATTTGACAACAAAAAGGTAAGAGACATTTGTGAAGAGCTGGGAATTAAGAAACACTTCTCTACTCCTCATCACCCCGAGGTGAATGGGCAAGTCGAGGCTATGAATAAAACTATAAAACACGCTTTGAAGAAGAAACTCGACACGACAAAGAGAGCTTGGGTGGATGAGTTGTTACAGGTGCTGTGGGCCCAACTGGTGAGACACATTTTTCAACGAATTACGGTGTTGAGGCTGTGAGCCCGGTAAAGGTGGGACTACCTTCGGGAATACACTTGATCAAGATATCGAATGACGAGCTCCTCAGGTGTAAGCTCGATTTCCTCGAAGAAAAAGGGATAACTCCCAGTTGAAATTGGCGGCATATCAAATGAAGATGATCCGGTACTATAACGCCAATGTGAAGAAAGTAAATGATTTGGTGCTTCGGAGAGTATTCTTTGTCTTCCATGGATCCAGAAGTAGGCACATTGGGACCAAACTGGGAAGGACTCTACCACATTAAAAGAGATATCCGACCTGGTATCTACTAGATCAAAGACATGGACGGAAATGTTCAACCCCATCATGGAATGTCGAGCATTTACGAATGTATTACCAATGAATGTAACTCATTGCTGGAAGTTTTCCCCAACCTTTACAAATAAATAAAATCTTTGTTTTAAGAAATGTTGTTAGGCGTGGGAGCTTTGGAGGAAAGGATCCAGTCCCAAAAGGGACCACCTCATTTGTACTTCGGCGTACATCACATAGCTCCATTTGACAAAGCTGAACGTCAAGGAAGAAGCCTTTACATGGATGAACCATCCTCCATGTAAGGAAGCGTGGGCACCTCGGAGGAGATGATCCAGTCCCTAAGGGACCACTTCGTTTGAACTCCGAGGCATACATCATATGCCTCTCTTTGACGAGCCTGAACGTCAAGGAAAAAACCTTTGTATGGATGAACCATCCTACATATAAAGAAGCGTGGGCACCTCGGAGGAGAGGATCCAGTCCCAAAAGTGACTACCTCATTTGAACTCCGAGGCGTACATCACATGCCTCCCTTTGACGAGGCTGAACGTCAAGGGAGAAACCTTTGCATGGATAAGGAAGCATGGACACCTCGAAGGAAAGGATCCAGTCCCTAAAGGAATCACCTCATTTGAACTCCAAAGCGTACATCCCATGCCTCCCTTTGACGAGGTTGAAAGTCAAGGGAGAAGCATTTGAACGGATGAACCATTCTCCATGTAAGGAAGCGTGGACGCCTTGGTGTGAAGGATCCAGTCCCAAAAGGGACCACCTTGTTTGAACTCTGAGGCGTACATCACATGGCTCCCTTTGACGAGGCTGGACGTCAAGGGGAAGCGTGGGCGCCTCGGAGGATAGGATCTAGTCCCTACAGGGACCATCTCGTTTGAACTCCGAAGAGTACATCACATGCCTCCCTTTGACAAGGCTGAACGTCAAGGGAGAAGCCTTTGCATGGATGAACCATCCTCCACGTAAGGAAACGTGGATGCCTCGGAATGGAGGATCCAATCCCAAAAGGGACCGCCTCATTTGAACTTCGAGGCGTACATGGCATGCCCCCCATTTGACGAGGCTGAAAATTAAGGTCCCCTTTAAATGTATTTCACAATGTCAGTTTATTTGAAGTCCAAAATTCAGCCAAATTGAGTATTAATTTGTTCATTCGAGGTAAAGGCTTAAAGCATAAGTAATTAAAGGTACGTTTTTCAGTTTAAATTCAATCCAGTTTCAATTCACTTAGTTAAGCTCAGTTCGAACGAGGTTCAGATTGCAGTTTGTCGAAGCAGTTCGTCATAGTTATTGCATTATGGAGGTCTATTTACTTAGAAGAAAAATGTCAAAATTGTAAACAATGTGAAGTATAGAAACTATTTCATTAAACAGAAAGGCAAGTACATCAGGGGGCCAAAGGCGTTACAAAATTCAAATAAGACTAAACTACTGCTGAGGAGGTAGAGGAGCTTGTGCCTCAATAGCAGGCGCTTCGGTTGCTACTTGATCACAAGCCTCTTCAGGTGGGACCTTTTTTCAATAGCTTCCTCAGCATGGGTCTGAGGTATCTCTTCCTCAATGAATTTTGCCCTAAGCTCTGAAGCATCCAGTTCTGGGTAGAGTTTCTTAACCCTATCTACCATCTCATAGTAAGCGAACCTCCTCCAATAGATGACAAAGTGCTGGTACTCTTCAGTCAAGTGGAAGTTGAAAATGTAGTTTTTCACTGCGACTTCACCAACCTGTTGAGCCTCAGCTCCAGCTCTTTTAGCCTCATTTACGTAATATTTGATTTGACTCTCCATGAACTAGTTCGCATCTTTACACCCAACAAGTTTGATGTTATCTTTCTCCAGAGCCTCGGCGTGAGTTTCTGATAATTATTTGAAGTTTCAACCTTCTTTGTTAAGGAAGTCACTTCGCACTGAGACTCGTATACTTCTTTCTTTAAAACTTCAATCTCAGCCAATGCAGAAGCTAGCTTGTCCTCACCTTCCATTTTCTAGGCCCTCAGTTCCTCAGCATTGGCCTTTCCCCTCTTCACTTCGGCCTCAGATGCCTCCAATTTCTCATACGAGGCCTTGTTCCTCTGTTGGATCTCAAATAGCACTTCCTGATATTCCAAGGCCACTCCAAAGGCCCTTGCACTTTGTCTTACTAACGTGGTAATGAGGTCCACCGCGTCACAGGTGGACACATAGTTTTTCCACCTCTCAATCCAAAATTTATTAAAATTTTCTGTGTCGACTTAGACTTCAAGTGGCAATATCTACAGAACCATCGAGGCAATTGGGTCATCCCTTTCTCCTAAAAAGTTTCCAAACTTCCCAGGGGTTCTCTCCGTTTGGCTCTTCTTCGGAGCCTCAGAAACTGAAGGAGTTCCATTTTTTACTTCTTCATCAGCTTTTTGAGCTTGTTCCACTTTAGGAGCTTTGATTGAAGATTCCAGAAGTTATGACTGCTGAGGACCCCCATTTTCGGAGTGGGACACAGAGGTTCCAAAACTTGCAGAAGTTACGCTTGCGAGGACAAGTTTTATTTTCTTCTGAAGCCCCTCCAGTTTCCCTTTTTCTCTATCAGAGGCCACATGGGTCTTCTTATGATCCTCCTCCCATGCTCCCTTCTCGGCCTGGTCCTTACTGAGGCGTTCCAGCCTCGACTTTACCTGTTTCGCCCCGGAGGAGGAGGGCTTTAGAGCTTTTGCGCCCGTGAAGGCAGTGGCCTTGAGGATAGTGACCATATCAGGTACTGGATACTCCTTCTTGGTAAATTTGTCTACAAATGTGAATGAAAAAGTTAGAAATTACAAAAACGAAGATAAACTTTTAAAAGAAAAGAAGCCTCTTACCTTTGGAGGCCATCAGTCTGAAGTCCATGAAATAGCGGCTTCGGTCAATGAAATGGGCAAAGCTTCTGTGCTTCGAAGATCTTTTGTAAATATCTTCGATGACATCCCACTCACCTTCGTGAAGTTCATAACGCGAACCGGAATCTGCAAACATAGCAAAAGATAATCAGTACAAAGAAGTTGGACATAAATTACAAGTTGAATGTTGAGGCACTCACGTGCTTCGTAGTACTAGGTTAGCACAGTACAGGCTGGGACAACAACTCCCTCAACCATCTGCCACCTACTCTTAACCTAGAACCATGACTCTTTCCATTCTTTTATGGAGGTGGGAAGCCCCACTACGAATGGAGCTTGAGCCCCCCAAGGGGTGATATATTACCACCCCTTGGAGTCGTCCTTTCCAAAGACTCGAGCTTGAAAAATGGTTTGAAAGACATGCAGAGGCATGTCTTCACCAAAAGAGACCTCCTTCCAAAGGAAGTTGGCCCCAACTAACTGGGTCCACCCATTTGGAAAAATCAGGATAGGCGACAACATAAAGTTCCTCAGCACCATTGAAGGGGTGCATAGGCAGACTCACTCCCGCCTTCAGCAAGAACTCACTAATGGTCACACAGCCCGGCCTCGAAAAGTAGGCTCGATCGTGGGCCTCGGGAACTATCAATTCTACATAATGGGGAATGCAATATATTTTCCTCAATTCGTGGGGAATGCAATATATTTTCCTCAATTCGGCTAATTTGGAAGAGGTTATAAAAGATTGGATTTTTGTAGCCCCCCCCCAATCTGCCTCATAGTCTATGGGCTTTTCACTCTTACTATACCACTCCTCCGACCTCTGACCTCCCAGACACAGACCCCTCCCCCAAACCTAGCCACAGTAATGACCATGCATGCGTCGGTAGACATGGTTATGTGAAGAAAAATATGAAAAGTTGCAGAAACTTGGAAAAATTTGGAAACCCCCCCCCCCCCTCTTTTTCACAAGAAAGTATCTAAACAAATGAAGATTCAAAAAACTCACCGGAGGTCAATTACCGGAAAACTGAAAGAAAATTTGAGAGAATTCGAAGGATATTTTGCAAAGGTAAAGTTTTAAAATGACAAAGATTTTCGCTTTTATACAAAAAAGAGATTGAATCCCAACCATTAGATCGGGCCTCATTAATCAGAGGCGGCCAAACTTGCGTTCAATACAAACCACTGAATTTAAACAGTTTATGGTATCAATGCCTCGGATCGATTTGTGGGTTTCACGCATTGGCCTCGATGCATAAATGCTCTCCACAAATTACGCATGCTCATAATTGGCCATCATTGCGCGTTTAATATAACGGTCGTACGTGTATTGAAAGTTGTATTTCTACAGCTGCTTCGCCTCGAGAACATGCAAGAGCCGTCAAATCATGTGCACCAATGTCGAAACCAATTAATATGATGTTCAACTTCGACAGTTCGCCCATAGACCTATTTCGGCCTCAATGTAACTTTCAGCCTCGACCAGTTCAATTGTGAACTCGCCTCAGCTCCAAGAACAAATTCAGCCATCTTCAAAGTAAGCGAGCCTCAGCCAGTTCAATTGTGAACTCGCCTCATCTTCAAGAACAAATTCAGCTACCTGTGTAAATTAACCTCGACGGTTCTGAGGTAAGTCAATTCTGAATCAAACTATCAATTCCACGCACAACATGAATATCTATGTATATGGGTCAGAAATTTTAAGGATTTTGATGAGAGTATTTCTCTAGCCATTAAAAGTCCATGCATAATATAAATAATTATACATGGACTTGGGGGACTATTACTATGACTCGTTACTAGCATCTGCCACGTGGTCATCCTAGAGAAATTGCAGATGCACTTCCGCCGAACTGCCTGCCATAGAAGACGAGGCCAAAATGATACCTTTTGAGGCCCATCATTACTACAACGCGGTAATGCTGAAGAGTCCTTATCCGAGGCCCAATTGATCAGAGGCTCCACCACAGCTGGTGACGGCTCACGTACAAAGATCCTGATTTTATTATAGAAATCTTATTTGAATGATTGATGTGACTTCTGTAAAAAATGTATTTGTATCTAGTATTGTCAATAGACTGTAAGAGCATTAAATGCTAGGAATGTCAACTCGATAGCTAGGACTTGATGTTTTAGCCTAAGAGATGAGGCTACGTGTAATTTGACCCAAGGGTCACCATTACATTTGTAATACTATAAATACCCTCACAGTGTAACAATAAAATTCTAATGCAACTTTGATCACATGAAATAATCTATTTTTGTTCTCTTATTGGTTCACAGTGATTTCTAATATTAGTTCTTAATGATTGGTTATTATTTTACAATCGAGTCCCAAAAATCTCGCCGGTACCCGTACGGAAATGTCTCGTGTCGTTGAGCTTTTCCCACGTCCAATCTTGGAGTGATCTCGACAGTTGATCAACTTTTATGTGTTGGATTTAGTTTGCGCATACACGAGTGTGTCCGACATCTATGACAGCATTTCTTGATGTCAACAAATCTAATTTTTTATTATTATATTCATCAAAGTTTTTCATCTAATACTTGAGCTATCATTTATTACTATTCATTAAAGTGTTAGCCTATCTTAGTACTTAACTTGTTTGTATTATTTATCAAGAGAGGTATTTCATTGTAAAATCACTTTGATAAAGTGTAGATCATGTTGATATCCCTTAAGATCAATATTGTATAAAGACTAACGTTCCTTGTTGTAAGTTATCGTGTGGGTCATATTGGGGTCTCGTGAAAGTTCAATAGTGGATCATGTTGAGGTCTCGTAAAGTTCAACATTATATAAGGATCGGTGCTCCTTATTTGTAAGGCATCGAAAGCATTGTAAAGGGTTGGATTGCACCATATGTCAATCAATATGGTGAAAAAGCCTTGCTCGTGTCGGAGAGCTTGAAAACTAAGGACGCGGATCATTGCTTTGGATCGAACCTCCACAATTATATTGTTTGCATCATCTCTCCCTTTAACTTATCATTTTTATATTTGTGCTTATTATTTGAATTAACCTATTTAATCTCCATTTGCTTAAATTTAAATTAATTTTTTGAAAAAGTTTTAAAAACCAATTCACCTCTTCTCGATTAGTTATTCTTAGGCTATCATGAACTTCCTAGCCTTCTTTGGCTCAGTGCCCACAAGGTGTGTAGCATAACTAGAAACTTGTTCAAATTTCTTTTCATACTCATTAAGCGACATATTTCCCTGTTTCAATTGTAGTAACTCTGTCACGTGTTTGTAAATCTGTTCCAATCCTCTTAACCACTACTTAGCTGCTAAATGGTCTACTTTGCCGTCAAAATAAAGAGGTTTGAAATGGCGAAAATGCTCCACAATTGAACTCGTATTGTTTGCATTTGTCGGTTCATTCTAAGGAGGTGTTGGTGCTTGATGCCTTTCAAGATCATGTACCGCTCTCATCAAATCCCTGAAATAGCTGCTGGTTTTGTTGCCCTTCTATTTCCTTTGAATCTACAAAATTTAAATTTTGTTTTAAAAATATTGGATAACATAATAGCTCAATATGTTCAAAGGAAAGTGTGAATTTTATTAGTAATACTCCTTAAAATTAGGATATACAATAGTTCGACAAATTTTAATTTCCAGTAACATAAAGGATAGAAAACAATTATCACAATACAAAGGAAATAGAATCTAAGTTTCTAATTCCTATGAATCATGCGAATCTTCGTTGGTGGAGCTTTATCTTCAGAGGAGTCTTTGCCTCAGGACCGGACTCTATGTCCATCTCAACTAGTGGCTCAGGTTCATGCTCGTGATCATTCTTTAACTCCAACCCAAAGTCATCCTATGCTCCTATTCGGGATCTTCGTCTAGGTCCCATTCAAACCGAGGTTCTATCTCGGGCTCAGCCTCATCATCGAGCTCATTTACTATCTCCGGTTGAGGNACTTGCTCTGGATAGTTACCTTCTAGCCTCTCATCCCTAACCATAACTCCCATGTCTCTCCATTAAGGTGAAAGTGAATGTATGACGTTATTCACAGCCTCAATATGCGTGATCTCTAGTCCTACATCTGCAGATGACATACATCTTTCATAGATGTCTTGCACGTGTTCGACAAACGTTTACTAAAGTATGATAGGTAAATAAAGATAACTAAATCAAAGATTATGATAGGTAAAAAAAAAATCATTGGCAAAAACTAAATTACTAAAGTATAGACAGACGCTCCGATCCCAAATAAATTTTGGAAAAAAAAAATTGGAATACAATAGAAAAGTTGAAATGGAACCTACCTATTTTACTCAAATCAACTAGTACGTAGATGTTCATTTATTTTACCTTCCGCCATTTTTTTTACACGTGTAATGATAATACAAAATTTAATAATACTATGTACATTTAATTTACAGTTGATCGAAAATACAGTTACTTGATTAATCATGTAATTAAGCTTCTTTTAAATTTTAATTTAATCATTATAAGGAAATTAAACATTCCAACAGTTTATTCAAAGTAAATTCTAAAAATTTCAAAATCATAAATATTTAACAGACAAAAAAAATAAAAAAAATTCATGCCGACAACCAAGTCTTCAAAATAAATTATCATTTTAAGAAAAAATTATATACGTAAATCACAATTGAACATGATGAAGATATATATATATATATATATATATTCAATCTACAGAATGGTAGACTTGGGCGCTCTGATGCCAAATTGTAACGCCCCCAAAATCTATTTCTTTTTTATTTTTAATAAAAAAAAAAGATGTGAAGTATTACAAAAAATATTCTTTATCTATTTTAAGAGGAAATTCACTTTTATTCAAATTTTAAAATTTGATTGATAAATCGATAATGTTAAATCAACAATTTACATACAATTTCAAATCATCAATTTAAATTTAACATAAAATATCAAATGCTCGAATACTAAAAAAACAACTAAAATAACGAGTACAAAATTTAATATAAAGCTGTTCTTCGAATAAAAATTTACAATTATCATTTCTAGAAATTTTACTTAGCGATTCTATAAGTATCACTCAATCAATCTTCCATGCGTTTACACAACTCCGTTCTAATATGAAAAGTTATTGTAAGAATGAGTATTTTGAAAATACTCAGTAAAAATACGTGCATATTCTTATTTAACATGATATAAATATAAAATGATATAACATACGGACATTTTTAGATTTAGAGCAAATTGGTCACGATATCCAATAGCTCAAGGAATTTATTAAGAATTCTCATATTTAGTAGGATATACACATTTGACCAAACGGTCTATCTCGAAGAATTTAACATAAAAGTCGATTTGAAGGCCTTATAGTATTTCATGACAAAATTTATATAAACATCAAGAAATACGAATTTACCACTTGCACAAAGTATTCTTATCTCAATTGACACCAATATTCTGAAAAAGTAGTTTGAAATGATAATATAGGAATGAATAGAGTACGTGTATAAAATACAAATAAACTTATGAAATTTTCTACAATAAAACACTCCCACCTCACAACATAACATATACTCGAACGGCTAGATATATAGTTCAAATCAAACTTATGCAAGTTATTAAGAATTAATTAGATTAAATTCTCTAGTTATTATCAAAGTTAATGGGTAATTATGTTTAATTGGTTAAATTATAATATATCATTTCAAAAGTTTTTTTTTCTTTTCTTTTCTTTTCTATCTATTTTCATATATATATTTTGTGTGTGTGCACGCGCGCCGCGCGCTAGTAAAATATTAAAGGATAAGACTTTTCTTTGTATTAAAATAACTTGGACATAACTATCCAATTTATATTATTTAACACGAGCCGTAAAATAAGTATAATATTTGATATATTTTATCAACTTCTATAATACTTAAATATTCAATCCAAACCAAATTTACGATGAATTTTAAAAATATATATATATACAAAAGAAAATAAATCCTTCATGCAAATAAGTGGGTTAAGCTTATCACCCTTGGACTTTAGTGTGATGATAAGATTAGACATGGACTATATCATTTGCTAAATGACCAATATTAATTTTAGACCCAGTGAGAAAATTCTGGGTGGTGCAGATTTATCAGTCCTTATCTCTTGGCATGTTTGTGTTTAGCAAGGGATTGAAGTCTTGTTTTGTTGATTGCTACTTTATTACTCATTCAACTTCTAGAAGTCTATTTGTCTGTTATTTTTACAGTGACAGAAATGTATTTGTTACTTGTTCTCTATTTTATGCGGATTTATGATCAGTATGGTTCTATAGTATCTACATTGTTCAATCATGTAGTGATTCCTAAAAACCGTTGCCCTTTACAATTAGCTGTAACAGTTGCTGGTAACATCAAACTAAGAAACATAATTAATTAGGTTATTTCTTTGTATGTAATGCAGAAAGCTATAGCATGATTTTTCAGAAAGACGTCTCGAAGCTTGGGAGCTTGTAAGTTATTCTCTGTCTCTCTCTGCCCACATTCTGGCTTCAGATGTTCGCCAATTCGATGACTGTCACTATACAGTACATGATTTGAAAATTCTCCTTTTGGGAGGGAGGAAACCAGAACGTGTGACTTCCTATTTTACTTCATTTATATTTTTAGGCTCCTAAACCATGGCTATTATTTTTATCATTTTCAGGTGAGTACAAGCATATTCCGCAAGTACAGTGGACCAGTTGATATCTGGTTATCCAAGTTATTTGCCTGGTATTTTTCAAGTAGACAATTACATTGCTTGCTCAATGATGATCCCAGTAAGACCTATGCTGCAATGGCTCAATACAGAAACCAATGGATTTGGTTTGTATACTCAAACTTTAAACTGTTATTTAGATTATTAACTAAATCGAGACTAATGGAAAAGGTTTCATGGCCTTCTTTTTTTAATTTTGGGACAGTAGGGCGATCTTGGTAGGGTGGGGAGATGGGCTTAGACGAGGTTAGGGTTGGGAAGAGTTAGAAAGAAAATTAGATTGATAAGCTTTTGTTACTGGTTTGAAATATATTGTGATTTCTTCTCACTTTTCGGTTCTTATTGCAGGTTTTGTAAGCTTTTTGTGTCTTTTTCTAGCTATACTTGTGTCAACACTGTTAAGAAGATTCAGTAAATAGGTGATTTTAAGATTGCAGACCTGTCTAACCTTTGAAGTATCTACGAGTTGCTACCCATGTTGCATGATGGTTATCTTTCAAGATAAATGATATTTATCTGGAGATGCTCCACTTTGTTCAACTTGTATTGATCTTACATTTGACACCTTTGACCTGCATTTCTACACCCTTACATATAATATGATAGATCAGATTAGCGAGTGTTTTGATCTCTAAAGACAAAGCTGTTGTTATATCTCAACTTCATTTTTTTTTTTAAGTGAATTCACTCTTTCATATGCTAGCTTTTATTATACTTGTTCATTTTGTTTTGCCTGTCATGTATTCAAATACCATTGGCGAATTTCTGGGTTTGTTAAGTTGTTTGTATCAATAAATCAAGTTATTCATAAGGTTCGTCTAAACATACAACTCTCGGTTCCAAGTTACATTCAGCTTGATTAGCATATGCGCTCAACTTCAGCCTTCAGGCAGATCTCCAAGAATTAACGTTCTGTTTACGCACTCTTGCGTGTGTATTTAGAAATAACTAATAATTTCTCAAGTGAGCATTAACTATATAGAACTATGTAACATCAATGTTTTTATGTCTGTATTTATGGAGAATAGATTTTGTCAATGCCTATGTTGGAAAATGGGAGTGCAGGGTTCACTCTTCGTTGAACTTCTGATTGGGTTTTTTGACTAAAATTGCAAGAGGAATTCCTAGGCGGCAAAGTTACTTACCTCTGAAGCTTAAGTTAAACCTTACTAGTTCACATGATTTTTTATGAATCTTTTATAGCTGGAAGAGTCAATTTATATAGTATCTTTTTGAAGCGCAAAGAAATTGTGTTACAAAATCTGAAGCTAACATACACTTGTTTGATTAAAATGTTGCAGAGAAAACCTAATCCTGTAAGGCCATTCGGTTATTTTGATCTCTTGTCGTGAAACTGGTGAGGGATTCAAATCCATCGCTTTCACTCACTGATGGCCTCAGTTCCATCTCTTGCCTATAGTCCACTGAGCTTGCAGAACTCTCTGATCCAGCCCTCTTGTTTGACCTGATGTATTGCTGCACCACCAGCACCGAAAATGCAGACTCAAATTCTGATGTGACCAGAAGATCTCCAATTGGCCCCAGCTCCGGACAGTCACACCAATCAGCTAGCCCTGCTGTCAAAGGTGACCTAATGCCTGCTCCTTTTCCGACGATGTAAAGATCGTGATTGCGTTCATCCATTGATTTTATTGCATTAACAGCTTCTTCTTCATCATTTAACATCAATTCAATGTATGTTATTGATTTGTCATTTGCGGTTGCAGTCTTGAACTTGTTCAGGTAATCCTCATCTAGCAAGGCCTCTCTCTCACTGTCAATTTGCAGAGTCATGTGGGTTTCTGCAACGAGTTCTACAGGATCCAGTTTCTCTGCATCACTACTAGGGGTAAACCTTGCTACTGTTAGGCCGACATCTGAATTTTCTGCCATCCGCCAAGCATAAGACAATGCCTCCCTGTCATCAGGACCACCAAAATACAACATGGCAATATTGTGTGCGTGAACATTTGACTCTTGAAGTCCTCTATCAATCAATATACCCACAGAACAAGGTGCGTTTTCTAGTACGCCTTCATTAACACTCCGGATGGCAGGATTAATATCCTCCATTTCACCATCAAGAGTTCGTTGCTTGTGAAAGGGGATAATTATGAATGCAGAACGCTTGTCCTTGGCAACATTGCAAATATCTTCATCCATGGTGGAGTAAGCACACCGGGCAGTGAGTGCCTGGGTGGTAACGCCATCTGATTGTAGTTCATAGTTGTCAAAAGCACTTATAATATGATCGGTTTGTGCTTCTACATTGCTGGGATTTCTGGGGCCCACTTTGTGCATGCTATGGACAACCAGACTAGCAGTGGCGCGTCCAACGAGCTCGACTAGTTGGAGAGCAAAGACTCTTATGGGGGATCTGTTTGTGGCATTTGAAGCCCTGAGAAGGTTAATAATGGAAGGGATATTACGTGTATTGTAAATACATGCAAGGACTCGGAGCTCTTCATCTGATTTTGCCTTCTCTATCGTCCTGCGCTTATATGGTACCAAATTCTTTGATGGACGATATGTGATTGTGGCAGGCATGACAACCATCGTCATTAACAGGATTGCAATCACCATTAATGAGTATGTTTGCGTGTTTAGAGCCTGGTCAAAACGAAGATGATTACAGATTGCCATTAGCAATGAAAGCTGGTAACTTTCATATTTGTTCATGCATTACGGTATATTTATCTGAATAGAGTTAGAGAAAGTACCACTTGTGTTTGACCAGCTTCAAGGATGATCATTGCCATGGCGCCCTTGGTGTTAGTCAATACTCCAACTGCAATTGCCTCCTTGGCTGGAATGTTACTAAAGAGGGAAACGGTCAGAGCGCACAGAATCTTGGCAGTGCAGGCTAAAATTATAACAAATGCCACCACGATCCAGGAAGTTTGGTCAGAGACTGTATCAACATTGGTTCTCAGCCCACAAACCATATAGAACACCGGCATAAAAATTCCCAGGACAAAGTCTTCGAGCCTTTCAATCAATGCAGCTTCAAGAACTTCACTAGGTATCACAAGTCCGAAGACAAAGGCACCAATCATGGGGTGTGTTCCACATGCATCAGTGATGACTCCAGAGAAGGCAACTCCAGTGAGCACTGAACATATATAGAACTCACTGTATCCTTGTCCTTCTGGTGTTTTCCGGATGACCCACTTGAGGCAGGGTCGGATATAATAGACACTGAGTAGTACAAAAACAACGGTACATAGCAATGACCAGTGAATGTTTCTGGGGGAGCCAGTGATGGCAAACCCGAGTGCCAGGAAACACCATGCACAGACGTCGTTGATTAGGGCCGTGGCCATGGCTGTCTTACCAATTTCAGTGTTTGTTATTTCTTGCTTTTCAAGAATTTCTGCTAGTACCGAGAAGCCGGTGACAGTAAGGGCAGCCCCCCAGAAGATGAAACCTGCTCTATCGCCTCGGAAGACGAAATATAAGGCGGAACCTAGAGAGAAAGGGATTATAGTTCCGGCTACAGCAATGTTAACAGCCTTGGATCCGGTGCGTTGAATTGCTTTTATGTCCATTCTTAATCCCACAAGGAAGGCATAGTATACAAGGGCCAAATGTGCCATTGGCTCCAACACTTTGTAAGTGTAACTTGGGAACATCAGCTTTCTGAATCCATTGTTTCTTCCAAATACAGAAGGCCCCAGAATTATGCCACTCTACACCAACATTATCAGTATTTCGTCGATTAGCAAAGAGGTATTGTGACTTTCACACTGTATTTTTTCCTTTGATATAAATATGCATGCATTGAATCAAATAATCAGAATTCATAGAGCTAAAATTGTATGGCACTTTCAAAATGTAGCATTTTACAAAATCAGGTTCACGAATAACATCAAGTATATATCACGTGCACATGCACAAATACGTATCTAACCAAAATATACTTACGAGAATTTCTGCAACAATAGAAGGTTGGTTGAAGGGTTTTAGGGCGAAGACGAGAAGACGAGTAAACATGATGGCAAGGGTTATCTGAATGAAGAAGAGAGGTATAAAGGGTGTCAATGGATCAGGTCCTTCCCATACGCCATTAATCCGGTAAACTGTCTCAGCGTAGCATAATATGGTCCTGTTTAGTTTATCAAGATCGAGTAGGTCTTGTGCCATTCTACCCTCTATCTATGGGTTTCTTCCACCAGAAGATGCCGACGCCGTCTCCTCGTCCTCCTCCGCCGCCTATCGGGGTTGTGACTGCTGTCACCTAACCTTAGAAATCTACCTAAGGCAAATGAGGAAGGAATCAATGCATGGTGGTAGAATGTCTTTTTACCATAATTTGACCACTGAATAATGAATGGTGAAAATTGGGTGGATAATAATGAATGGTGAAAAATTGGGGGGATAATAATAAAGGGGTGAAAAGAGGAAGGAAATTTCTCTCTCTCTCTCTCTCTCGCTCTCTTTCTTTTATGTACTTACCACTAAATTTAAAATTAATATAGGGTTATTATAAATATGTCAACCATTTCTCATTTAATTAGTACAATTAGCATCCATCACTGTTCAACTTCCAAGTTCCCATCCACTATAGATTGGTTGGTAATGCATTGCATGTTATTTTGTCCAAGTTGCAAAGGAACAATCAATACACACCTAACATGTTACGGCCCAGCGTCTTGAAAGCTCTAGTGCATATTTGATACGTTGTATTAGACGAACGGTATGATGAAAAAACTTTTTTCCCCCTTAAACTACACCAAATATTCTAAAAAGAATCGTTTGACTCTACTAAATGCTAAGCCCATGTTTGGTTTAGCTAAAAAGTAGGTTTTTAATAGATTTTGATAAAATTTAATGAAATATATGATTGATAAGATACGAATCTCATTAAATTAAAAATAATAAGAAAAAATAAATTTTAGAAAATTAAGTTCATCACGTAGGCATGCATATAGAACTGATGGAGAGGCAAAATGACGAGAATAAAAAAAAAAAAATTGTGATGCCATAAGTGATTTAACCATTTATTGGTCAACAACCAACAATAAATTCGACAGTTGAACTTTTCTCAAGTAATAAATTAGATTACCAATATATTCCTATAAAACAGAAACACTAATGCAGCTCAACTCAGCTCCTGTTTGATTTCCCTGTCCCCAGCCCTGTTTGAGCAGCAGATCTCAGACAGAAATTTCCCTTTTAATTTGTTAAAAATAACACTTTTCTTGCCAGAAAAAGGGAAGCAAAATGATCATGTCAAGAAAAGTTTTGTTAACCAAACAATACGCTTACAAATTACATATTACACATTAGCAGTTCTATTGTTTCTTAGAAGTGTTCCTCTAAAAGTTTTGTTAACCAAACAATACGCTTACAAAAAATTATATAAATGTGTTCATCTTAGTTTCAAAAACAAGTTTTAACTATTCAAACATCGTGTCAAATGACCTTCAATCCTGTCATTGGACTTACTAAAATAATTGGTTTCGAGAGTTATGAAGTACAATAGGTCCAACTTATTAATTAAAAAGATTGCAAAAACTTCGTGAATTACTTTCTCACGCTTCGAAAAACACAGTAGTAAGAATAATTACTAACTTCTCTAAGTGTAAACCTACATTTGGGGTAAAAAGAAAATTTAACCTCAAGTTGTCTGAACATTACAAAGATAGTCACTTTTGATAGCGTACAGGAAGCCATTTTCTCGAGCGGAAAGGAGTCCTTCAAGCATCCATTGGTAGAGGTGGCAATGGGTCGAGCAGATTGACAGAGGTGGCAATGGACTGAGCCGAGCCGGACACGAGCTCAGCTCGTTACTCGTGGGCCGAGCTCGGCTCGACTTGTGAGCTCATGGCTCGAGGGCCGAGCCGAGCTTCGACTCGCTTGCTCGCCATTTTTTTTTTAAATATAAACCTTTTTTTTATAGAAAAAAAATAGGATATGACCTTCACCTTGGACGAGGCTCATGCTTGGACTCAATATTTGACGAGCTCAAGTCGCCCACGAGTCGGCTTTTCACGAGTCGAGCGATCAAGCCGACGAGCTGCTCGACCTTTTTGCCACCACTATCTGCTGGAGAGAAAACTTATCTTCACTTATTTTTAACTTCGAACAATAAAAATTAATTTCCTTAAAGTTTTACTTAATTCCTTAGAAAAAATGAATTATTTTAAAACCAACTAAAGTTAATTTTTTTAAGGTAAGCATACAAAACACAAACAGAGTTTGCAGCTTCATAACAACAGTGTGTACTTCGACAACCTTAACTCCCCTTCACTTCCACCCCCACCACTCCCAGCATCGTTTCCATCGAAATTCCGATTTTCCACCACCATGCAAGCCGCCCAATTCGCCGTCTTCCGCACCTCACCTTTCGACCCCCTTCGCAAACCTCCTTCCACCGCCCACTCATTGTTCCCCACTCACAATGCCAAGCCTCCCAAGAAACTCCCTTTCACCATATCCGCCTCCGCCTCTACAGTGTCGGCCCCCAAACGCGAGACTGATCCCAAGAAACGCGTGGTCATCACGGGTATGGGACTCGTTTCTGTATTCGGCAATGACGTAAATGCATACTATGAAAAACTGCTTGCTGGAGAGAGTGGAATCACTCTAATTGACCGCTTCGACGCATCGAAATTCCCCACGCGAATCGGGGGGCAAATTCGCGATTTCAATTCTGAAGGATACATTGATGGGAAGAACGACCGGAGGCTGGATGATTGTCTCAGATACTGCATTGTAGCTGGCAAAAAAGCTCTTGAAAATGCGGATCTTGGGTTTGGTAGACTTGACAAGGTATTTGGTTTTTTCGAGCTTAATTTTGCTGAATTTTGAGATTTTTATGATTAGTTTTGTTGGATTCTTGAGTTGGTCTGCTGCTTAATTGGGTTCTTGATCTTGGTTTAATTCTGAATTTTGAGTTTTTATTTCGTAATTAGCAGTTTTAGATTGGTGAAAACACTTAAAGACAATAGGCAATAAATGGTGTTAGTTGTGGAGTTCTGAATTTTGAAGAATTTATCACTTAACATTGTTTTCAGTTTGCTATTTCTGAGTATTGCTTGGTCTTCTTGAATTGGGTCAAATGCTAAAAGTGAAAGGTCTTGAAATATTGTACAAGTGTCTGCTTAAATTTTAGATGAGGTTCTACATGGCTAACTCTTGTATTTTGGTGTCCAAAGTACAAAGTTATTTCTCTCTTAGTTGACAGATTTGAACTCATTATAAAGATGTGCTCTTTGCTTTTTATAAAGGTATCCATTCTTTGTAAAAGTGAAAATTAATTTAGGACACACACAATCTGGAATTGAAGTCATTACTGTTTGATCTTCAGATGTCTATTGAATTTGCATCCAGTGTTTTTGGAAAATTCATTTTGTATATCAAGAAGTTTTTGCTGGTTCCGTAGGTTTAATTGTTAACTTATCGTCTTCTTCTTCTTCCTTTTTTTTTTTGACTTTTCTTCTGAAGATGTAAGCCAGTCCCTCTTAATTACTTGGTTTTATGAATGCAGATTGATAAGGTTCGAGCTGGTGTTCTAGTTGGAACAGGAATGGGTGGTCTTACAGTTTTTTCTGACGGTGTTCAGGCTCTAATAGAAAAAGGTCACAGGAAAATAACTCCGTTTTTTATACCTTATGCTATAACAAACATGGCATCTGCTTTACTTGCAATTGATCTTGGTTTGATGGGGCCAAATTATTCGATTTCAACTGCTTGCGCTACCTCAAATTATTGCTTCTATGCGGCTGCAAATCACATACGTCGAGGTGAGGCAGATATAATGGTCACTGGTGGAACCGAAGCTGCCATTATTCCTATAGGATTGGGAGGTTTTGTTGCATGCAGAGCTTTGTCTCAAAGAAATGATGATCCAAAAACTGCTTCTAGGCCTTGGGACAAAGATCGAGATGGTTTTGTTATGGGTGAAGGTGCTGGAGTTTTGGTAAGCTTGGCTTGTTTGTTAGCCAATCATTTGAGCCAAAGAAAGGGTTGTTTCTTCAAGAGTTTACATACGACTTTAGACTCAAATGGATGTTAAAAGTTCTTAAAAGAAATTCCTCAACATTCTTAACAGGTGATGGAAAGTTTGGATCATGCAGTGAAACGAGATGCACCGATAATTGCAGAGTACTTGGGAGGTGCAGTAAATTGTGATGCTTATCATATGACTGATCCCAGAGCTGATGGACTTGGTGTTTCGTCATGTATCCAGAGTGCCCTTGAAGATGCTGGGGTGTCACCTGAGGAGGTATTTCATTTTTCATAACATTCCATCCCCCCCCCCCCCCCCCCCCCCCCC
>CAIGRP010096065.1:0-13002 GCA_903798385.1 Fraxinus cuspidata | reverse complement strand
CCCCCCCCCCCCCCCCCCCCCCCCATCCAAACCCAAGAAAAATGTGCTTGATATTTCATTCTGTAGTACTAAACCATGTATGCTGACACCCTTTACCAATGCCACTCGTTTGCTTATCTTGATTTGTTGTCTTTTTTTTTGGGCATGCCTTCCCTGTACTCGCTCCCTTTTGCATGATGTATTTTTGCTTATGTATTCACCACGTCAAGATCAAAAGAAACGGAGAACTCCTAAGAATTGAAGTTCATGTCCTGAATTAGAGCTTTCAAAGATCTGATGGAAACCATGAAATGTCCCGGAAGAACTTGAATTTCATTGTAATACTTTTATGTTTCTGATCACTTATCAATTGAATGACTGAGATAATTTTTCAAGTGAACTGAGAAATTATCAAATAGGAAAATCAAACTTGGTCTTAGACATTTCACACCTGTAGTACCGCAGATGAAATCCTTATTACATTAGAGTCAGGAGTGCGTTTATTTTAATTCTCTAGGGTCCAAATGTATGTAAATCTCTGACACAATTAATTAACGGGTTGGAGTCCATATTCCTTTTCAGGTTAACTACATTAATGCTCATGCAACCTCCACCATAGTAGGTGACCTAGCTGAGGTAAATGCTATTAAGAAAGTTTTCAAGAACACTTCGGAGATCAAAATGAATGCAACTAAGGTGAGCTTCCCTCCGCCACTCTCTCTCTCTCTCTAAAACAAACATACACCTATTTCTTTTCTTGTACTTTTGAGTCGAATATGTACCTTGACGTTGAATATTCCAGTTAAAAATATTAAGTTGTGATGATTTTCGGTTCATTTTTAGCTTCTTACTTCTGTTTTCTCCCAGTCGATGATAGGGCACTGTCTTGGGGCTGCTGGTGGTCTGGAAGCAATTGCAACAGTGAAAGCCATCACGACAGGATGGCTGCATCCAACCATAAATCAATTCGTAAGTTCAAATTCAAGTTCTATGGTTGATATTTTTTCCTGAACATACAATTTCAGTGCAAGTACGTACAGCTCGTCAGGGCTTACGGTTTCACATTTTTTTAATCATTTAACCAGGAATTTGATGTTCAAGATTATGAATGGATTCTTATTATTAATGCAGAACCCCGAGCCTGCTGTGGAGTTCGAGACTGTTGCAAACAAAAAGCAGCAGCATGAAGTCAATGTTGGTAAGATAATTTACTTATCCAACCACCCTATCTCTTATTCTATTTGGAGGTATCAAATATTAAAGCAAAATGTTGATTATAAGTCGTATCCTCAAGATTTACTTCAATTTTCTTTGTGTTATCATATCCAGCCGTTTCAAATTCATTTGGATTTGGTGGACACAATTCTGTCGTGGCCTTTTCTGCATTCAATCCCTGATACTGATCCTGCTCAAAACATGTTTCTTATGGCAAGATCAATCTTGCTCAAAGGAGTTCCTAGTGAATCTTCGTTTAACGGCTTCTCCACCATGCTAGTTTGCTCCACCAGCATTTAGGGACTCTTTATTTATTGTAGTATATAACTCTTATCTTGACTCTTTTTTCCCTTGACAAATAGAAACTTCTACAGTTGATTTTGGAGAATTTCGCTTCTTTTCCCAGTAGTGGATATAGAACTCTGGATGTTAACAAAACCTAGGACGTTGCTTATTTTTCATTTTTCAAAGAGGGCATTTAAAGCTTTGTAAAATTCAGAATTACTGGTCCTAAGGGGTAAATAAGATCTATCATATATGCAATAACAGTGTAGTAAAAATTATAATTTTAGATGCTCTAAAATAGCTCTTAATCCTAATTATTTTTGGATTGAGGTCCTTAATCCTATTTTGTTTTTTGAATCATAAACAATTCAATTTCCATTCATTTTGCAGCATAAGAAATATTCCTAACATGTTCTATAGGAAAGATGGATTGAAGAGCTGGACTGTATTTAGAAGAAAATAAAGCCTAAGTATTGGCTGTTGTTATAAGACTTTGTTTTCTAGTCATAAGAAAGCTCTCAAAAGTTATTATCTTATTGCTTTATCATATATTGGAAGATCATTATTATCAAACAAGACCAAGCCAGTGCCGTACAAACAAAAGACTGATAAAGAACTTGAGAAGATAACATTTGAAAACAGGAACTCTAAACATAGGCATCAGGGTTTTTGAGGAGATAGGCTTCCACAACCTTGTACATTGCCAACACCCTTTCCTTTCCTGTCTTGATTTCCTCTTCTTTGAGCGCGAAATCACCTTTAGTGTAGTATTTGCTTGTCACCTTATTGATTGAACCGCCATCAGGTGCAGGCTCAAACTTGATCTCATACGTGATCTTTTCAAGCCCTTCTGTCAAGGCACCACCTTCAAGCAATGTGTAATTATACGTGTATGTCGTTTCATCGAGTTCATCAATATGGTATTTCACAGAGCTGAGGTTGCTTCCTGCATGGAACATACAGTTTCGTAGCTTTAAATATTGTCTTTTAGGTTTATTATCTGGGAAGGACATGTTGGAGAGAGCAAGTGAAACAAGCCCTTCTTTCTACCTCACCCCACCCCACCCACTGTTCTTTCTTACCTATCTTTCCTGTGACCACCTGTGTAGATCATGGGGTCCGAATTAAGAAGAGGATGGGGAGTGGCGGTGAAGGTCCCTTTTCGAATAATGCTAAAATGGACGTTTTAGTGCAATTTGAACGGAAAATTTTATATAAACCTTTTTTTTTTTCCAGTCACCTCGACTGTAAAAAAGGGCTCTTTGAAAAAATCTCATCTTTTTGCCAAAAGTATTAATGCCAAGAGTGAGTGTAGACTGCATCTAACCTTCAGCAAAGTTGATCTGCTTAATACTCCCAGCTCCTCCATTACCTTGGATGATCTGAATGCTTTTAATAGCTTGTGGCATCAGCTTAGGTATTAAGTTGTGAGAGTCAACAATGGAGGCCTTAAAGATTCTTGATGGAGGGACTGGGGAAGTGTGCTCTTCTGTGAATGTGGTGATAGCCATGTCTCTTAAAAATTGAGAAGAAAGGATTGTTAATAAGTTGGGATAGATGAGAATGAGCACCACTGATATTTATAGGTTGAAGTTGGAATATATTCTTTATTCCTCAAACCGTTTGTTTCGAGCATTGCAGATGGAAAATATTCAGAAAATTGTCGTGTTTGCCGTCTTTATTTGAGCTGGACAAACAGAAGTTGCATAAGCATAAACGAAGATGAAGCATTGTTTCCATCACCAGAGGAAACAATTTTTTTTTATTATGCTCTTCTGCTTTTGCATTAGGATTAGGATTAGCCCTGTTACTGTTATTACTTTTGATTAGTTAAGAGTAAACTGATCTGCGTCTAGCCTTCAGTTGGTTTTGTAAAGAAAGCATGTCAAGTTGAAGAACGTAGATGATTGTTTAACAATTCTCATCCGAGCATCTTCAAGTATGATAGCTCCCCACTTTAAAGATATCAAAATATGGAGAAATTAGGGCCCCTTTGTTTGACTTCAAGTTTTTAGTTTTCTATTTTGAGAATGCTTTTAGATTGATGTAAACGTGTTTGGTTTGTCATTCTGAAAATTGGAAAATACGTTTAATTTGAAATTTCAATAAATTGTTTTATGATATTCTATTAAATTTAATTATTCAGTAAAATAGATCAAATTTATATTAGTATTATTAAAGAAATATGCACATTTTAAAGTTTGTGAATTGTACGATACAAAAGTTAAATAAAAATAAAAAATAAATTAAGTTAACAAAACATAGGAAATTAAAATAGTACAACCCCAAAGTACAAATAGCAAAACCAAAAAAAAAAAAAAAATTACTCTATAGTCCCCGTCAAATCAAATACAGTTTACTTAGCCCCAAGCTAATTGCACATTTAACCTCTAGCCTATATCCGTAGTTGATGCCATAAATTTCATTTCTAATTTCAATTTTTCATCCCCAAATTCAACCTAAATTCATTTTCTAATTTCGTTGTCATCTTAGCCCAATATTCACTTTTCTTGATTTCAAGTTCAACAGTTTAAAATAAAATAGAAATTATTCAATAAAAAGTGAGAAGAATTGTGATATAATATTTCATGGAACGATATTACACCTCTGTTTGATAATTCCTGTCTACTCATAGCTAATGCAATATAAATTTATTTTCAAAATTTATATTTTTGTGTTATCTTTTCTTGTTGATTCTATGATTCCCTTATGTTTGTTGTTCCAATTTCAGTATTTTCAATGACACTTGTTGACGTTGAAAACCGACTTGGCTAATTTTAATCAATTTAAAGGAAATTTGATTGAGATAATTAATTGGAATAGTAAAAAAAAAAAAAAGACAATGTTATTGATTGTTTGAAATGTAAGGGAGTACAAAAGTGGAAAGTATTCAAATTTGTGGTCCATGGAGAGGACCGTTGATCTCCATTTATAACCTAAATTGGGCAAGTTGGCCGCCTCAATCAAGTTATCAAGAGTAACTGCATTGCCCACCTTGCGTCATCTACGGTAATTCTCCTAAATAAGTACGGCATTACACTCAGCTTAGACAAATTTAGGTGTACGACTAGGTCGGCCTCCCAGGTCATCATGACTATTTGGGATAACTGCAGTTATTCACATCATTGCTGATTTTTGTTTGGTTGGTCATGTTGTTCTTATATCGGCGTTGTCACGTTTCTTTCTAAGATAGGTCAAGGGAGAGGTAATGACGTTATCTTAGTCAAATCGGTAATGATGACATATCTCAATCACGACGGAACTCACCGTGTTGAAGTATTCTCTAATTTGAGCTGTTTATGAAAAATGATGTGAAATGGTATTTATTTATCTTGTTTAAAAGCCTTGCTTAATGAAAGGATTTATCACCGAATAGCCATTGCAGCAGGAACATATAGTGGCACTCCAAAACTCTCCATTCCAGGTGCTAGTGCTGGTGCTCCAACAATTTCAGATGCAGCCATCGTTCCATTTTCTGCAAAACCCATGATCAGAACCATAACATAAACAGTGAAAAATACAGCCATTTTTCTTCCCTCCATTCTTGTACAGATTCTTCTTTTTCTCCTAAGAAATAAATGAGTTTAATTTGAGTGTTTGAAAAGGGAGGTTACAGAAAAGGTTTTTAGAGAGAATTTGAGATGAAGAAAATTTGAAGCGGAAGACTTGGCACCAATGGTTGCTCCGGGCTCAATTTCCAAACCTTCAATCGACAATCTCAATAAACACCACAACCCAAGTAGCCTCCAATCCAACCCTCTTCTTCGGTTGATACGGTTTGCTCATAAAGAACACACACCATAGTATTAGCACAGCTACAAAGGCAGCCACAAAGGTAGAAGAGGATGAAGAAAAACAAGATCTGCAAATCACTGAGAGAAGCAGCCGATTTTCACAAAAGGAGAGGGAGCTCAACAATACACGGTCACCCCCAAGCAAAAGGCGAGGTCAGCATATATAATAGAAACCTTAGGTTACAGTAATGGGACAAGTCCAATGTAGGTAAACAAGTGGGCTAGGTATCACTAAGTGAGCCTACTCTTATAAACCGTCCAAGAAGAGATGAAATGGATTATGGACCATGAGCAATACTAACTAAATTAGGCTGCTTCCAATGGCCCATTTAGTTTTAAGGTTGGGTCGTCTTCATTTAGAAGTCGATATTTTGTTCAATCATTTGATCGATATCAACTAAATAAATTTTACCAATTTAACATCATAGTTCGAAGGTCGTTTGACAACAAAAAACCTCCGACTTGGTGTCAAAGGACCTGCAAAGAAAACATTATCACTTATTAGTGACAATTTCAAAAGGAGAACTGATAAAATTGGAATTATTTACCTCCATCGATGTTTAAAAGATCTTTGTAACTTCTAAACTTCACCAATGACAACACTTTACTGCCCATGTCTGAGGGGTTATATTGTGTATGGACTTTTGCAAATCTTACCACTTCTTGTGATATAATATCTTTAATGAAGTGAGTCAACATCAATGTGTTTGGTGCGTTCATGGAAAATAGGATTTTTGCATAAATGTATAAAAAATTGACTATCTGAATATATTACTACTTAATCATTTAAAACACAAAGTTCACGAAGCAAACTTATAAACTACAAAACCTCTTTAATTACTTTAGTGGTAGCGATATATTCTGATTCTATCATAGATAGTACAACTATGCATTGTAATTGTGATTTCCAACTAACGTATGAGTTAGACAAAGTAAACACATAGGAAGAAGTAGATTTTCATTTAATCTTATTCCCCTCATAGTCAGCATCTACAAAATCCTTCAATTTCACACCTTCTTTATTAGTACCAAACTTTAGACCTACATTACAAGTCCCCTTTAAATACCTTAATATTCATTTTAATGCTTCTCTATGCTCAGGACCCGAATTGGATATGCACCTACTAAGAGTACTAGCAGCAAAAGCTAAATCCGATCAAATGCAAACCTTCAAATACATAATAGATCCAATCACACTAGAGTATGAAATCATATTCACGTATTATTTTATTTTTTTTCATTGCAAGGAATCTAATCTTTAGAAAATACATGATTAGCTAAATGTATTGTAACATGTTTTCATTCATGCATGCCAAATCTTTTTCAACACCTTTGCAAGGACCTATCTCTTTCAATTTCCATACCTAGGATTCTCTTAACTTTACCTAGATCTTAATGCCAAATTCACCATTCAACTTTGTTTTTATCTTGTTTATCCACTTAGGTGATGAACCAACTAAGAGCATATCATCCACATATAGTAATAAAAGTACATAGTCATTATTAGCATCATCATATTGAAAATATAGGCAGTGATCAAACTTACCCATTTGAAACTCTATAGTTATTATAAAAGAATCAAATCTATTATACCGCTGTCTAGGTGATTGATTTAAGCCATATAAAGGCTTTTTCAAGTAGCACACTAGATCATGTTTTAGTTTAATTTTAAAACATTTTAATTGATTTATAAAGATCTGTCATCACGTTCACCATGTAAAAAAACAATTTTTATATCAAGTTGTACAAGTTCTCAGTCAAAATATGCAATCAATGTAAGCATAACCCTAATAGTGGTGTATTTAACAACTAGTGAAAAAATATCGTTATAATCAACACCATCTTTCTGTGTGTATTCCTTGGCCACTAATCTAGCCTTAAACCTTAAGGATTCACATTCACTAGAACTCTCCTTAATCTTGAAAATCTACTTACAGTCAACTATAGATATTCTTAGATCTAGGTACTTGTTCCCAAGTTTGATTATTTTTTAAGGAACTCAGCTCCTCTTTCATTGCTAAACCCACTCTTCACATTGTTCACTCTTTATCGCCTCCTCAAAGGTTTTTGAGTCTCTATCCACTAGCTCCTCATAACTAGCCTGGGCAAAAGCTAATTCAGACTCAATCCAAATCTTCTAGGTGCTCTCAATTGTCTTCTCTCTCTATCATTAGCTAAGTTATAATCTGCTAAGGGATTATTTTCCTCATGAATCTTTTCTATCACTACTTCTCTCTATTCTCTACCTCAGGTTGTTGAACCTGAGTCTCCGTCTCATTAGCAGTAGTGACAAATGTGCTAAGTTTTCCTAACTCCTCCTTCAATTGTTCTCTCTCTTCACCTTGTTCTTCATCACTCACAGGTTCAGATTCAGTTTTAAGGCACGACATTTCACCCTCATTGAATGTAACATCTCTACTCACAATGATCTTAACCTCCTTTTGGCATCTATCCCATTATTTATAACCCTTGACAATCTCAAAGTAACTTAGAAAAACACATTTTACTATGTTCAAGCTTTCCCGCGCTCTGATAAGAAAATACAGCACAACCAAAAGTTCTAAGCATGAATAATCACTTAGTTTACCAAACCATTTTTCATGAGGAGTATCACCATTTAATACAACGGGTGGAGTTAAATTAATCAAATAACAAGCAGTCATAACAACTTCGACTCAGAATGACTTTGGGACATCAAAACTTAACATCAAGCAATGTACTTTATCAAGTATGGTTCCATTCATCCTTTGAGTTACCCCGTTTTTACTGGGGAGTATAAAGAACAGTCTTATGCCTTGTTATTTCATTTTTTTTGCACATATTGTCAAATTCAGTGTTACAAAACTCTAGATCATTATCAGTTTTCAAAAACTTAATCCTCTCGACAGTTTGATTCTCAACTTGTCTTTTCTAATCATTAAAACTATGGAAAGTATCAAACTTATTCTTTAAAAGATAAACTCACCTTTTCTCGTATAATCATCAATAATAGACAATAAATATATATTTCCATTCGAGTTGGGATTACTATCATGACACCACAAGTCTAAATACACATACTCAAGCATGCCTTTAATTTTATGAACATCATGGAGAAAGAAGTTATATGATACTTACCAAGCACACAGTGATCACAGAAAGATAAATCAGTCATGCAATCATTACCAAAAGCACCATTTTCATTAAGAAGTTTAAGCCCCTTAATACCCACATGTGCTAGTCTATTGTACTATTTATATGTGTGATCAGCTTTGGCGAAAGAGATAGAGGAATCTGTACCCCTTATCACTTCTCCAGTAGTGATATAAATATCATTTTTCCTAGTTTCGTTGATGGAAACAAGTGTACTCTTAACTAATTTCAAAACTCAATTTCCAATTTTACTAGTAAAGTCAGATTTCTCAAGTCTTCCTCCTAAAATTAAATTCCTAGACAGTACGAAAATGTATCTAACATCTTTCAAAGTATACACAAAATCAGTGTCAAACTTTAAAGTAATATCACAAATCACTGCAATAGTATAAGCAGAATTGTCAGATAGCACAATATTCCCATCATTTAATTCATGCAAGTTTTCAAACAAGTCCTTTTTTAATGTCACATGAAAAAATACACTAGAATCAAATACCCACTCATGTAAACGAGAATCGACAGTTAGATTCAATTCAGCGGGATAAACAATAGAACTTGTAATCATATAAACTTCACCATCATCAACATAAGACAACATATTTACTTTATCTCTCTCTTTACCTTTCAGCTTACCCTTCTCTTTATAGCATTTTTGTTATAAAATGACATGTGTTTCCACAGCTATAGCATTTCACAATTAACAATAACTTAAACAAATTTGTTAAATACGTCTAAATTGTCATCAAGATCATTTGAAAGTTCCATTTTAAAACTGAAAAAACGATCAAGTAAAACTCGTTCGGAATAGATTTAAGCAAATACAAGTCCTCCAAGTTTTTTCAAAATTTTTTAGTAGTTTTCAATTTTCCCATTTTTTTCAAAACAACATCAAACAAGTGTAAAATGATTGAAGTGTAAGCAAACTCATCGGCTTATTCTTTCAGTAGAAAAATTGTCATCGATAGCCTTTAAATTTTTTTTCCTAAATCAAAATATCTCTCATTTTTTTGTTGTCGGATTAAAAAATCACATTTTTTGTTAAAATTTTTCATATCAAAATTGTGAGTTCCCATTATTAAGAATCAATAAAAAAATGCACAGAGTTTTAATTAAACCACACAAAGTAGACATAGGGTTGCAAACAATATAAACAATTTTAGATTTTCAGGATTTTGTAAAATTCTCAATCTTAGATCAAGAAAATGTTCAAACAAATCAAGTATAGGTGTTCTAATGAAATTAACGGTGCAACAAAGAGACGTGTCAACTAAAACAGTCTCACAAACAGTATATCACAGAGATAATAAGCTAATTTTATCAAATGAATAATTTAATAACATAACAGTTAAAAGGCAAGTAGTTCATAATTTCTAGTACATGCAATGGTTACCCCTTATGGTAACCCCATAGGCAATGGTTCGATCACTCTATATAACCACCAGCTTTAAGGAGGCAGGCCATCGATTATCTCCTTAGGCTATCATACCTTTACCCTGCATTTCAGAAAGACAAAAGAGTGCCTTGGGAAGATATCTTCAGAAAATGTGAAAGGCAAAGGGAGTAGCAAATCAAAAGTCAAGTAATAAAATACAAGGAAGGAGAATAGATGCCATCCGAATTGTCCAAAGCAAATCAACAGTCGATATTGATCCCACCAAAACGATGTTGCTATGAAGAATCTTGCAACGAAAGCTTTGCTAATAGATCAACGCCACCCTTGATCTTCTAACACATGTTGTTTGTGCACAATCAACGAGATTAGCTATTTCTCACCAATCCTTGAATTTTCACTTGCAAATCAAGCTATCAAGAATTAAGTTCGATCTCTCCAAAGATGTACCTATATAAAAATTTACATTGGATCACTTGGGGGCCAGGTTGTAACTTCGGGAGAAGGGGTGTCTCCTCACAAAGGGGGTCGCAGTGATCAGGCTTGGGCGACTGTTTCTACCTTAACTTGGTCAAAGGAGCCATTTATCGAAAAAGCCAAACAAGTCAACATGGAAGGTTGACCCAAGACCCTATCCATACAGATCGACCCATGGAAAAAGTCATCTAGAAAAATTATAATGTCATAACTGAAAAGGTGTTTCCTGGGTGGCAACACCGCCTACGGCAACCAATAAAAAAATCATGATGACAAGGTGTAGATCTACAACCTATGTATCATGATGATACCATTAGAATCGTATTCATCAATCATTAAAATCTATCCAAAAAGGATGGTGACGCACGGACCTGAGTTTAGACACTTGCTTAACATGATCTGATGACCAATTCTAGTCCAATGACCTATACAAAAAGGTAAAGGTCCAATGAGAAAGGTTAACTAAATAATCTCTTTGTTACACTAATATACGAATTCGAGCACTGCTACAACCTTTTTTTATCCAAATTTCCAGCAATAAAACAATGTTATTTCACCTAAATTCACCAAAATGCAAAGTCGCTTCATTTTTTGCCATCAATAAAATTAATGAAGAAGAGTATCGTAAAATTTGTCAATTTTATCATCTAATATGCTAAACTTGTAATGACTTAGACTAATATTTTTTTATTGTTTTTAATGTAGAACAAGAAGTTAAGCTATAAAATACAAATATGTTAATTACTCTAAATTTACACTTTACCATTTAACCTATTTCTAGGAGACATACACCGCCGTCCACAGCGGCTCAAGATGAGTAGGCTCAATTTTTGGCCAAGAAAGCCATCGTCCGCACGGCTGAGAGAGATAGAAGTTCTGATATACTCCGTCCAAGACTTGAAGAACGTGAAACACAAAACCAAGATGAAAACGTATGTCGAGGTTTATGTGGAGAGGGATGTTCACGTGGCAAGGACTCATATTGACGAGCACGGTGAAACCAATCTGGTGTGGAACAAGGTGGTGATGGTGAACAGGGGTGGAGCCCAATGAGAACCGAGGTGGGCACAGGCCCAACCTGAACTTCTGGGCTCAACCCCAGCCCAGATTGTTTTTTAAAAGTAAAATGCTACATTCCAACCCAAGACTTAATCCACTACCCAGCCTAATCCATTCCAAAAAATTGAAAACACATCACCCAGCTTCAATTGAATCCAAAAAAAATGAAAACACATCACCTTCGCCTGGACCGCCTCCATAATCCAATTCAAGCTCGACCTCCACCTCTGACGTCTACGTCTCTTCCAGCTCCAGCTAGCCTCCGGTCGTAGCTCGATGCCGACGATTCCTCTTCTTCATCATTCGACGACAATAGGCAATGTTCAACTTCGAGCCCTAAACGGACCTAACCAGCTGCTTCGCCTCCGTGCTGGCGACTTCGAGCCCTAGACCAGCTACGCCTGCTTCGCCTCGTAACCTACTGTAAGTCTAGAAATGTAAGATGAAGTAGTATGATTTGGTGATTCGGTGAATGAATTTGTTTTGGGCAGTGACTTGGTGATTTGGTGAAACTGTGATTGTGAATTTGTGAATGCATATTTTTGGTTGTCTCTTGTGTGTGTTAATTGTTGTTGAAGCTGAAGTAGTAGGATTTGGTAATTGGTGATTGGTGAATAATTTTTTTTTTTTTGGGCAGTGACGTGGTGATTTGGTGAAACTGTGATTGTGAATTTGTGAGTGCATATTTTTGGTTGTCTCTTGTTTGTGTTAATTGTTGTTGAAGCTGAAGTAGTAGGATTTGGTAATTGGTGATTCGATGAAGTAATGAGTTATTGTTAGCCAATTCAGTTAACTTGTGGCATATACACATGCTTGTTCTAGCTCATCTAACAGAAGAGTTTCCATCAAACTTGCAGCTTGAAAGTGTTTTCTATTATTATATATCCATAGATGATAATGCTTCTTACTTTAAGAATAATTTGTAAACTGTCAGCCTGACATGTTGGTATGGGGTGGGAGTTGCAAGATGAAATTATTGCATTACTTGTAGGATGGTGCTTGAACAAATGGTGATGGGGGCCAAAAAATTATCAGTGCATTCTATGAATTGAATTTCAAAGATGCCAATTAAAAACTGAATTGATGTGTTTGTAAGGAAGATTCTTCTATTTATTAATGATATTTATTCAGGTGCAAGTAGTTAATAACAAGTGATTTCACACAAGATGGACAGCTTTCATTTGTTATTGAAATTCTGTCATGCATTTCTCTATGGAATTTTTGTGTTAATTTGAAAATTCAAGTACTTATCACAGGAAAAAAAATGCTAAAAAGAGTATGGAAAACGAATATGTTAATGTATTGAAGCTTGAATAGAGTAGAGTATTGATGGTACCTATTCGGTTAATGAATTTTTTTTGGGCAATGACTTGGTGATTTGGTGAAATTGTGATTGTGAATTTGTGAATGCATATTTTTTGTTGTCTCTTGTGTGTTAATTGTTATAAAATTGAACCTGAGAATTACTTTAAGTCTCAATTGGATATCAAATTTTTATATTCAGATATAAAATGAAGAGATTCTTTAAAAGAAAAACTGACCAGTACGATGTAATTTTTGATGGGGGGATGTCGAATAATGTGGAATTTGATGTCACCAAACTTCAAGCTGATCATGGTCTAAGGATACCCATTTTGGATTATAATGCTAACATTCGAGATCAAGTTCGAA
>CAIGRP010096061.1:0-43323 GCA_903798385.1 Fraxinus cuspidata | reverse complement strand
TTCATCTGAATTAATTATTTCTTTTACTTATTATATTTATTGTATAAATATCTAATATGTAATTCACAATTTGTTAATCACATATTCCATAACTTTTATAAAATTTTACTAAAAATCTAATTTTAATCCAAAACAGTTACTTAAAAAACATTTGAAAAAAATTAAACAATCCTTGATGTGAAAATCACAAGTATTTAATTGCATAAGAAAAAAATGTTCACACAAGAAAAAAGAAGGGGGTAGCTATTTACCATTGTTATATAATAATTCCGCTCCATATTCATTCATATTGAAATATTAAAATTTTGAAAAATTACTATTTTAATCCACGTCAAATTTCAATATTGTACTTGTTAAATTTATTTATCTATCCTTGTAAATAAATAAATTATATTCAAACCCTAAACCTGGGGGAAGGAAACTAGGAACGAATAAAATTAAATTTAAAGATTCAAACCTAATTTTTACTGGAATTGAACGATGTTACGGAGAATCAGAGATAGAAACAAGAACTGGAGAGGAGAAACCGGAACTAATTTCAGAAAGCTGAAGTGCAAATTCTGATTTTTATTTTTCAATTTGGAGCCCTTTCAGATTATTTATAATAGTGCCGGGAAAATGATTTTCAGTTTGGAGCCTCCTCTGTTATTTTATGAATTGCTATACTAGAAAATGATTTTCCAGTGTCAATTTGCTGTAGTTTTTTGAACTAGCTATCGGAGCTCTATCAAAAGGATCTTGTTAAGTGTACACCAGGTGTACAAGGAGTCAACGTTTTTTTTATTGGACGTATCCTCCTTTGTTATTTTATGAATTGCTATACTAGAAAACGAATTTTCAATGTCTAGTTTGCTGTAGATTTCTAAATTAACTGTTGGAGTGCTATCAAAAGAGTTTTGTTAAATGTACATCGAGTGTACAGGACCCTTCACAGTAGGGGGTCCACGATTTTTTTATTGGACACAGGCCTTTATTGTGAGTGGATGTCAATTTCAATTTACAAATAACAAAACCCTATCAAAATTTGCAACCACAAACCATTCATCATACCTGTTAACACAAGTGCAAGATTAAAAATAGGGTAAATAGCACAAAACGTCAATACCTTTCAATGTCATTATGCAAAACGTCCCTACTTTTCATATTTTGGCGTGATGGGCGAAATATGGTGATATGTGGATCTATAGGTGGCAGCTTGGTAGGTTGTGAAAGTGGTGGTGGTGAAGAATTTATGATTTCTTTGTAATTTTTTTAAAAAACTTAAGGACTATAGTTGAAGTTGTTTATTCAACTTTTTCTCTTTGTTTTATTTGAATANATGATCTTTTATTGAAAAAATAGATAAAAAGGACCTTTTGCACAATGAAATGTGATATGTAGGGATGAAAATGTCAAAAAATAAAAAGTTACGTTTTGCACAATGACATTGAAAGGTAACGACGTTCTATGCTATTTACCCTTCAAAATATAACAAACTTATGTGGACATAAATAGCTGCTCCGAAAAGAAACGGAAACCATTATTCAATATTCAGATAAGGAAAACGATAACACATCACTTTGGGTTTACGGAGCAGAACTAATAAGCAATTCCTAATTCCTTTTGTGGTTTTTTCCAATCTTTTGAGTTTCTATTCTTCTTTCATTCCAATTTTTAAGCAATTTTTCCTTGCACTAGAAAACGTGCAAAATAGTCCATTTCATTAATCTCTCCCAAGAATTCTTAATTCCAATTCCAGCAGTGTACTCTAGATAAATCTTGAATTAGTCCCTGATTGTGTGCTGTATAAAGAAAACAAAGCTTTTTTGAACCAGCAAGCGACTGCAGTTCTTGTTGTAACAAAGTTTCAAGGTGATTCTCCTTATACATTAATACCCTCTTTCCTTTGAAGGTTGTTAATAATTTGTTCCTTGGTGAATCTAGCCTGGAATTTTCCGTTCTGTTTCATATTATGTTTTCCAAGTTGCCATGGTTTGTGAGATTTGTAGCTGTTTCATGCTCACCACATGTTTGATCAAAGTTCCCAGTGTGATATACATCCTAGCGTGTGATGAATTTTTCCAGTGAATTCAGTTGACTTACTGCGTATGAGTGTCCTCGAGTGCAAAACCTTGCAATGACTTTCAATATTTTCCCAATGATGAATCATGAATTGTATGTAGTAATTTTTTTTTACATTCAAAGGGTTAGTGTTTTTCTTAATTATCTGTTTACACGATTTCTGTTGACCTCTGGAATAGTTCTTGTTGGAATGCGGAACAAGAATCATCCAAAAAATCAAAAATTTCATCACTTTAAGAATTAAATATCGGTGCTAAAAGTTCACGTCTACGTTATAATCAAGAAATAAAGATTAACAATGTATCCAAATTCGAATCAAAACTTGATCCAATCTGAATCACGAACTTTCAATCTTCTGGATTATGAACTTCCAACTTTTGATTTCACGAACTAAAGTGCTTTAAATCTTCAAGTCTTCTATAGTATTATCTAAAGTCAAGACTAATGTGTGGGCACCTTCTTTTAGTTAAACTAAAAACCAATCATATTAGTTGTCAACAATTTATTTATGATGAAAATATAAGTTATATAATATTATATTTTGCTTCTCCATGCAGTCATCCAACTTATATTATTACAAATGATTATTGGCATTTTTATTCGCATGTTCAATTTGAAATAATGCAATAACTATAAATAAATGATGTATTTCATTTACCATAGAACATGTTATTTTACAATAGCAAAACTATACTATATAGACACACAACCTAATGGTTATTTCCTCTGTCACTATATAGAAGGGATGTATCATTTCCTAATAGCAATCGAGAAAAAGCTTCTCGGTTTTCATAGGATGTATCTAAACTAGACTCTAATTTTCTGAAGACTAGCTTCTGTATCCTCATTCATAAAAGTCTCCTCTTAGGATTCCCATGGAAAGCACTTCCAACGTGTTGTTGAATCATAAGCTTCAATGTTCTGGCACCATATCCAAGGAGTTCAACAGCTGCATCACTCACCTAAATCTTCCTTATGATATGCTCTCTTCTTTTATACTAGTGCCAAATGTAACATGACAATACTGCTAATCTGTTTGCTGTCAAGAGTCTGGATTGTCGACACGGTTCATGAACTCGGGGTTGAAATTGAATCTTGCTGCCTCCATTGCCCTCTTCTTCATAGTTTCATAAGCCATCTCCTTAGGCAAGGTATCATCATCCGTGTTAAGTATATACTGTGAACCCACATTGATGTCATGATGATTACAGTATTGTTGACTTACAGTGCGCTCGTAGTGAATCAGTTACTCTACCATCATCCAGGATTTGAACGAACACGTTAAATACATTAGAATGAGCATTTTCTGTAATGACCCAGGTCTCTTACCCAAGTCGTTAACTTATGCACTGTCCACTTCGGGTGAGCATATGCCCACTTACCCCCTCACGAATTTCTATCGCATCGTCCAAAATTCGAATCTAAAACCTCTATCTAATGGGAGATTTAAGTTAAATTCTAGTATGTTCAATTGGTACCAGAATTCAACTTAAATTTCTCATTAGGCAGAGGTCTTAAGTTCAAATCTTGGGGATGCGATAGAAAGCCATGAGGGATAAGTGGGCATAGGCTCGCCTAAAGCGGACAATACGTAAGGTAACAACTTGGGTATAGAGACCTGAATCGTTACAAAAAATGCGCATTTTTTATAACGACCCGAGTCTCTATACCCAAATAGTTAGCCTACGTACTGTACGATTCAGGTGGGTCTATATCCACTTACCCCTTCACGACTTTCTATCGCATCCCTCAGAATTCGAACTCATGAGCTCTGCCTAATGAAAGACTTGAGTTGAATTCTAATACCAATTGTAAGGGATTAAGTGGGCATATGTTCACTCAAAGCAGACAGTACGTAAGCTAATGGCTTGGGTATAGAGATCCGAATTGTTACATTTTCATTCCCATCAAACATAATAACTGCAGATGGCCACCTCTGAAAAATAATGTGAACCGCCCTCCTTCATATCCAACGTAACCTTGGGGCTCCAATCAATTGTGGAACTGCATGTATTTCCATGTACTAGCTCATATCGATCGGTACAAGGGCTTCTTCGGTGTTGAACATAAAGGAAGGAATTGCCTTTTGCAAGCTCCGTCTTTTCAACAACTGTAGGACCCATGAACATGAAGCTAGCAGTAGAACGGTGGGGATCTGATGTATAGTGAAGTGATAAAGATTCAACGCACACCTAAAGATCCGTTGATTATGCAAATACTGGATGTTTAGGGAGTCAAAGATCGTTGATTCTTCACAAAGAATGTCGAAATTCAACGATTATATTAGAAATTTCTCAATTTTATTAATAATCAAATTCAACCGAAAATAACGACAACCTATAAAGTTTTTAAGTAGCAACTCTAAGACAAAAAAACTCTGAATGTAATGAACACGAGAACTTCTTACTTAATTAAAGAATATAAGACAAAATAAAATATTATAAATAAAGTATTGATTCTGCGAGAGATATGCTCACTCTATCAGGATCTGAAAGGCCTTCCCGGGATCTTTGAATAGCCTCTGCTACAGATCTTACTGCAGGATCTTGACCGACCACATGTCTATGTAACTCTTCCTCCAAATGCAACAGCTTCTTCCTCTCCAATTTACTAACAATCTCAGCAATATCTCTACCAGTAACTTCTTCTCTATGCATGGACTTTCCAGACTTCTGCTGTTTCAAGTTGACGCTGCAGAAAGTTTAGGCTCCCATACTTCAACTCAGCAGCATGGTTGAGATAATACTCCTCAGCTTGCTGGATCTCTACATTTACTCTTGTCAATCTCTTCCTTGATAGAATGTATGCTTGTCATGACAGTTTTTTCATGCTCCCACTGCTCATTCAGCTCATCTTGTCCCTGCTTCAAGAGAGACAAATCTGCCTCAAGCAATTTAGCCTATCTTTTGATGCTTTATCAGTGTCATTGGTAAGAGATAGCCTTTCCATCTCAAGTTTCAGAACAGAACGGTTAATTTCACCAGGGGCAGTTGGTTTTGAAGTAATCTCCATTTTCAGTTTAGCTGCTGCTTTGTCAACAAGCTCAATAGCTTTGTCAGGTAGGAAACATCCACTGATGTAGTGGTTTGATAGAATTGGAGTTTCAACAATGGCACTGTCTGAAATGCAGACTCCAGCAGCTTGTACTTTTCACACAGTCCACAGAGAATAGAGATGGTATCTTCCACTGAAGGTTGATCAACATAAACTTGCTGGAACCAGCTCCCATGGCCTGATCTTTCTCAATATTCTTATGATATTCATCCAGAGTGGTTGCACCAATGCATCGTAGCTCTCCACCACCAAGCATAGGCTTCAATAGTTTGCCAGCTTCTGTTGCACCACTGGTAGCACCTGCACCAACCACTGTGGATCTCATCAATAAAAAGGATTATCTAACCACCCGAATCAGTAACTTCTTGAACACCTGCACCACTGGTAGCACCTGTACCATACTCTTTCTTGAACTCCTTGGCTCGCTGTATACGCCCTTTTAGAACTCTTCCTAACATTGTTCTTGCATTTCATCACATCCCTCTAATTATTTTTGGACATTCCTCATATCACCTTGAATTCTCCAGTCCTTAGTCCACCACCATTAGTAATGTCTAGAATTATTAAGTCAGTTAATAACCGACTTCACGACCTATAAATATGAGATTTTGGTGCATGTATTCTATGTATGAGTGGAGTGATTAGAGATCGTGGATATCTAGAGGGTGTTTTGGGCACCGTGAGATTTAGTTCTGTGAAGTGAGTGCGCTTTCATAAAATATTAAATTGGGGGCGAGGAATTAGTGTGTTTGTGACCCAATTAAAATTGCACAAGTGATTTTTTTTTAATAAAATATTTTCTGTTAGTTTAAACTCAATGTCTTCTGTATTGAAATGCTTACATACCACAATCTGCTTAGGTACTGAAGAATCTCACTTAAAGCTTTTACAAATATTGCACACATTCCAATTCATTTCCTTGAATTTTTCAGGGACCATTTATGACAAGGCCTTCATGTCAATTTATAAACGAATTTCATGACAGTAGGATTTTACTTTTTGAATTTCACTGAGTGGTAAAACTAAAAATTTTCCCCCTTCTACCAGGGATGCTCTTTCATGTGTCTATTCTCTGCCCTAAAACCTCGCCCCTTTTCCCCCTCTTCTACAAAACCTCAAAATCACTCTTTCTCCGTCGTAAATCATTTTCATACCTCCACCACTACCATTCCCCCGTGAAGAATAATGCCAAAAGCCAGCACAGAAAGCCTCTTTCCATGACCAAAATGACAACCCATTTGTCCACCTCGGCAGCTCTCCTTCAAAATCCCAGAAATTCAGTCCCCCAAAAATCAAAGAAAAAAGCCCTTTATGAGGCCCCAGAAAGTGTACTCCGCCACAAGCTCAACCAGTGCTCAAAACACGGTGACTTTTGTGAGGCCATTCGCCTTTACAATGAGGCAAGGACAAGTAATATTCAACTCAATGTACATCATTATAATGTATTGCTTTATTTATGTTCTCCAAATGATGATGGTAGTAGGCAGGACGCAGATAATTTTGTAGGTTTGGAAAAGGGCTTTGAGATTTTTAAACAGATGCGGTTGGATAAAGTGGAGCCAAATGAAGCTACATTTACCAATGCTTCTAGATTAGCGGTTGCTAAAAAGGACCCAGAAATGGCTTTTGAGTTGGTTAAGGAAATGAAGAATCATGGAATAGTTCCAAAGTTGAGGTCCTATGGGCCGGCATTGTTTGAGTTTTGTGAGAAGGCAATGTCTGATAAGGCGTATGAGGTGGATGCCCATATGATGGATAACAAAGTCTCAGCCGAAGAGCCCGAGCTTTCAGCACTTTTGAGGGTTAGTTCTGATGTCAAAAGGGAGGAGAAAGTGTATGAGATGGTTCATAGGCTGAGAGCCACTGTGAGGCAGGTGTCTGAGGAGACTGCAAGTGTGGTGGAGGATTGGTTTAGGTCAGAGGCGGCGTCGAAGGTTGGAGCAGAGAATTGGAATGTAGAAAAGGTGAAGGAAGCAGTTGTGAAAGGAGGGGGTGGATGGCATGGGCAAGGGTGGTTGGGGAAAGGGAAATGGAGAGTGGTGAGGACCAATATGGATGAGACAGGGGTCTGCCAATTGTGTAGAGAGAAGCTTGTTTGTATAGATATCGATCCCATCGAGACGCAGAATTTTGCAACTTCTTTGGCAAAATTGGCTAGCGAAAGAGAAGCTAAAGCTGGCTTTTCGCATTTTCAGGTATGGAACTTGTTCATTTTTTGTTCTGTTGCTAAGGATGATTTTTATGTGTACATATATATAAAGATTTGGTCTTTGGTACGTGTATAATTTGGGTTCTGTTTAATATATTTGCCTGGTTAGTCATGATTTTGTCATCTGGAACACTGTTTCTTCTATCTTGTTCTAGAATTGAAAATTAGTTATAATAAAATTCTTCTGGCAGTTGGCATGTCTTAAACTTCATCGGTAAATCTTGAAACTACAGTGGAAAAGACTGGTACATTTTCAATACTGAGAAATTCATATGGTAGACATCGGAACAGGAGACTTTTGTCCAAATCAAGCAATCCATCCAAAGGCTTAAAATTGTTTCTTTGAATGCCTTTTCTATTGTCTTCTACTCTTTCCGGATGGCCTCTAATTTATAATGAACATTTTACACCCATTTGATGCCAATAAATAAATTTGGCACTCCTTCAATAATTGAATGGTATGGTTTTACAAACACGTTTTTTAGGCTAGAGTTGAAAAGTTGATTTTTGATATGACATTTTATTTTTCTGCTCAGAACCATGTCTTTGGAGTAAAGAGCAGATTCGGTTACTCTTTTTGAGAATTGAACACTATTTTTGAACGTCCAGAGGGGCAAATTGAAGTATTCAATAATAAATGGAGTGTGCGTGTTTGCATGTGTATACACAATTATTTATGGAAGCAGACTAGCTTGATAAATTCAGCTGCATTATCTGTAGGAAGGAATTGTGATGGTGCTCAATTATTGAAATATCATGGGAACAAAGGACAAGAAAATCATTGAGAATTTTGAGTATTGACTACAGCCAATTTTTTGTAAAACCGAGGGTAGAGTTGAAATAATTGAATGGTATAGTTTTACAAACACGTTTTTTAGGCTAGAGTTGAAAAGTTGATTTTTGATATGACATTTTATTTTTCTGCTCAGAACCATGTCTTTGGAGTAAAGAGCAGATTCGGTTACTCTTTTTGAGAATTGAACACTATTTTTGAACGTCCAGAGTGGCAAATTGAAGTATTCAATAATAAATGGAGTGTGCGTGTTTGCATGTGTATACACATTTATTTATGGAAGCAGACTAGCTCGATAAATTCAGCTGCATTATCTGTAGAAGGAATTGTGATGGTGCTCAATTATTGAAATATCATGGGAACAAAGGACAAGAAAATCATTGAGAATTTTGAGTATTGATTACAGCCAATTTTTTGTAAAACCGAGGGTAGATATATAGACTTTCTAACTGCTGTAACAAAGGATTGCATGTTACAGAGCCACGTGCATAAAGCTGGACAATGATATTGTAAGTTGTTGCAATCTGAAGCTTTAAAAAAATCATTTTGACATCAGAATCATGTCCAGCATATTTTGTTTATAGCAACTGTTTTCATCAGAAAGTCATGCCTGCAATTGTGACTGCATTAATTGAAAATGCATTTATAGTATTGGTCAGTGCAATATCTTTTTTATGCTTCAGGTTTCATATTAAAAAGAGATTGTCAGTCTAAAGCAAATGGTGCACTCTTTCAGGAATGGATTCAACGTCGTGGTCCATTTGATGCAGTAGTAGATGGTGCTAATGTGGGCCTTGTTAATCAGCATAATTTCAGTTTTTCCCAGGTAATGTTAACTTCAGCTTTCCCTCTCTGTGCTCTGTGAATAGCATTCTATCCCGTTGAACACTAAATTTAAATAAATAAATGTGTCCTCTCTAACCATTTAAACTCTTAGACGCGGTAGTTCAACATTGTGTTTGAGTAGGCAAAGGTCTTGAGTTCAAGTTTTGTCGTTATCCATTTATGGAAATTTCGCTTATGTCAGGCCTCACGATGAAAATAAATCTTGCCTAGAGGCACTTTTGAAGGCTAAATATAAATAAATAAAAGTGTCCCCTTGTGGACAGTTTAAACTTTTAGATGAGGTGGTTCAACGTCTACCGACCATCTTTTTCTGTCTCTTCCACCCTGTATCTCTCGTTTTGCTCCCTTGGGGAAGGGTCGACAGGGATGAAAATTTAAATCAAAGAAAGGCAGAAGTGAAACGTAGATTAAAGTTTTGACTGCTGTATATTTGGTAATCTTTAAACTTATGTGTACGAGAAACTTTTATTGGTTACCTTTCTTTGTAGCTCAAGCATGTTGTGTATCACTTGCGTAAACTAAGCCCTTCAGGGAAACTGCCTCTTGTTATTCTGCATAAAGGCCGTGTAACTGGTGGTCCTGCGCAGCACCCTAACAACAAGAAGTTATTGGAAAGTTGGAAGAAGGCTGGGGCACTTTATGTTACCCCTCCTGGTTCGAATGATGATTGGTACTTTATTCAATCACCTAATTAAATTTGTTCTTTAAATGCTTAAATATTTCCTGCCTTTTTTTTTTTTTTTTTATATTTGTTTAGATTTTCTCCTCCTTTTTTCCTGTGGTCCCTTTGACACCTTTTGTTCCTTGCTCTTCTCTTGGTTGCTCATATGTCATTTAGAACCTCTAAGTTTTTAGCTATGAAGTGTGAATATGCAACCTATGTTTTTCCATTCTGTTTCCCCAGGTATTGGTTGTATGCTGCTGTTAGCTCCGAGTGTTTGCTGGTGACAAATGATGAGATGAGAGACCACTTGTTCCAACTGCTAGGCGATAGTTTTTTCCCAAGATGGAAAGAAAAGCATCAGGTATCATTGTTTTGTTTATATTTATGCATTTTATATTTGAACTTGATCGCCAAATAGGAGAAGATTCATTAATAATTATGGTATTCTACTCCGTTGCTGCACTTTGATTATTGATTCTTGTAGCAATAGGATTAAATGATGCTTAATGTTTGCCTGTGAGTTGTGAAAATGTCACGTAGAGTGTGTGATGCTGTAGGACGGATTTCGCTAATGATAATGCTACTTGTACACCCAGGTTTACCACCTGGGTGACAGAATGTAGAGGTGGCAGCTCTTGATTGGCTGGTGGAATTTTGTTTTTTGTCCACCATCCAATAAAGAGCTGCCACATCTGCATTAAGTCACCCAAGTGGTAAACCTGAGTGTACATGTAGCGGAGCTCCTAAATGGATACAATAGTAAATGATATTGGGACGCCATAATTCCTAAAAATATTGAAGAGAATGCAATGAGGACATGATATTTGTAAAGTAGATAAATCCAATGTCTGACTCTATTGAGTTGAGCGTGTAGGTATTGTTTTGGCACATCTGTATCTGTGGATAGATATTTCTTTTGTTCAATGTTATACAGTTTAGATGGGGAACTCTAACTACGTGTACAACATCTGTCGTTCTCTTGAATGTTGGCAAGGTTCCTAAGCACCACGCGACTTGGCATACTACAAATGGTGCTAAATAATCCAGTGTCAAACACGATAAATCATTGATAAATTTGGCATCTTGTTGGTGTCTATCATCGACACATCATGTTTCAGGTCTACTCATGTTACTTGCGATGGGTTGCGTCAAAGTAAGAAATATAAACATTTTGTATACTTAAACGGTCTATAATGCACTGAAGGCACTAGTTCAAAAACGTTTATGCAATGTAGATTTGTACTTGTGGATTTGAAATCCACATTTCCAACTCCTCCAATCAATTGGGGCCCTAAAAGTAGTTTCATAGATGAAAATGTTCATCTTTTCATTCTTGTGATTCTACTGAAAATTGGCAGGTTCGATTAACGCCTTCCATCAATGGACTCGAGTTCCGCATGCCTCCACCTTATTCAATTGTCATTCAGGTTAGTGACATACCAATAATGTTACATTTGTAAAACAAACTTTGGTATTTTGATGACATCTCGTGTCTGAATTCTCATTCATGCTTTACAAAACTCATGTTATGCAGGAGTCTGAACAAGGCAGTTGGCACATTCCAACTGTAACCGGAGACGATCTTGAGACCCCAAGACAATGGATTTGTGCCACAAGAATAAGGGACCTTAACTGAGACAGATAATTTTCTACTTTTAAACTTCATACAGAGGATTAGATGAGCAAGGTGAAGCCTGGGGAAAGTAATCTGGTCGATTGTTGATTTGTGCATTGAAAAAGGACATCTGCATTTCCAAGTCATGAGTTGTAAAATCATGTTATTACTTGTGTTTTGTGGAGACATTCTTGGAGTAACCTCCATAGTGGAAGCATAAATTTCCATTTTTTAAACATAAATGGGAACAATAATGGGTTTTTAAGGTAAGCTGAAATTTGGATGGGCAGGCAGAATGAACCCCTCCCCCACCCCCAAAACCAACATAAAATATGCAAGCCGCGGTGTTATCTTGTTTTGAAGTGGTGGAGAGATATACACTTAATACACATTACTAGACGTACTTTAATACTTCGAATACTATGTTATAATTCCTAGTCCCTACCAAAATACCGTGAAGATATTTCATAACACGTTTAACTTATTATTTTTCTTTTCTAATATTGTAACATATAAGCATTCCGTTACTTTTTAATGCTTGGGGAAAAAAAAAATGTATTGTTTTTTAAAATGTGGACTAATTCATGAAACACGATGTAACTTTGAGATTTGACATCAAGATTTTTCCGTGTTTAATATTATGTATTTTATTTTATCTTAAAATTTAAATTAAATAATGGATTTATAATCTTACACTTTTTCCCTTTTTCTTTTTTTAGAAACATTTAATAGAATTTAAATGAGCAACTGCAGAGTAAAAAAAAAAAAGGAAAATGAGCAATTGAAATAATTGCCCCTCAAAGAACAAGTAAAAAGAAATTCAAAAATAATAATCTTACACCATATAATTCCCTTATTGACATTAAGGCCTCCATTAATTTATTTATTTTTTTAATTTTTCTCTCTCTTAATTATAAGCACACATTCTCCAAATAAAATAATATTACACACAAATTTAAAAAATCTCATTACTTTTCAACCACACATTCTTCTATTAATCACTATTCAAAAATTTATAATTTCCCCAAAATAGTGGCCAAACACATGCTAATCCTTCGTCTAACAGAAATTTTAATCTAGATTTTTTTTTTTTTGGATTTCACAACTTTTCAATCACATATTTCAATCAACTTTTCTCTCTCTTAATTATAAGCGCACATTCTCCAAATAAAATAATATTACACACAAATTTAAAAAATTTCATTACTTTTCAACCACACATTCTTCCATTAATCACTATTCAAAAATTTATAATTTCCCCAAAATGGTGGCCAAACACATGTTAATCCTTCGTCTAACAGAAATTTTAATCTAGATTTTTTTTTTTTTGTGGGTTTCACAACTTTTCAATTACATATTTCACCATTTTTTTATCAAAATCTGTTAAAAATCTGATTTTAATTTCCATCAATTAAGCTTCTTACAATTCACAAATATATCTTTAAAAAATGACCAACCCACAGCCGACCAACATGTTCTTATCAAGATTCACTTGAAACAAATCATTTATATTATTTTGGATTTTGTTATGGTACATAAAAATTATATATAATGGATTATATAATATTTGGAGGGAAAAGATTTGATGAAAAAGTTGATTGTGTTTTAAACTGACAAATGATAGAGTGTCATGTGACATTATGTAATTCATTATGTAAATCTTGACGTACATGTAGCAAGATCATATTATTTTTCCCTTCTTTTTATTTACGCAACCATGTTGTAGATTTTGATACATTGATTTGCACTTTGGTTTACACTCCGTGTGTTAACAAATTTGGATACATTGATTTTAAAATCATCTTTTTTAATCATTTGTTAGATATTTTACACAAACAGTGTCAAATCAAAATGTACACATTTGGGTGTACGGGTAATCTTATTTTTATAGAAAAGTTATATATTAAAAGTTGAATAACAATGAAATCTGAATTATTAAAAGACATTATTTTTTCCTTATGTGGACATTTCTCTTTATTCTTCACTAGCTAAGATTAAAAAGTTTTTTATAAGGCTTATTAGTACAAAACGTCCATACGTTTGGTCCTTAGTGTACAAAACATTCTTAAGTTTCAATTTTTTTACATTTTCACCCATATTTCCACATTTTATTGTGAAAATCATCATTTTTATCTGTTTTTTCAAGTTAAAAGCTATAAAGTGATGTAAACATCCTCCTATTTAAATAAAACAAAAAGAAAAAAATAAAGAACAAATTAGAATCATAATTCCAAAATTTCAAAAGATTACAAATGAGTTCCTAATGTATAATTAAAAATCCCAACTTACACAAAAAACTTAGGCAAACCACCACTTTTGAATCTTAAAAGCTCTGGCCAACCACCACCCAAACCACTGGAACTCTATACAATTGGACAACCCTCACTTCCCTCTACACATACCACCCAGCCACCAGCCCTAACGTCACCAGATTTGACCGAAATTGATGGCCAAAATCTTCCTCGCGTACACTTATTATCCATGTTCGATCTATCGTATGGAGGCTGAATTATTGAAGACCCATAGGTAGAATTGCTGCGTGGTGATCAGATGATGCCAGAATGGGTGGTCCGCGATCATGGATCCCACCATTGATGCCGAAAATCGCCATTGAAAGTTGCGTTTTCGCTTCATTCGAAAAATGGGGTTGTAAATTTTGATCATGTGGATTTGTTGATGTTGCAAGACCATGAATAGGTGTGTCCTGATAAGTACAGTCGACCGGTATGAAGGAAAGGGCATGGGTCTCGCCAAAGAAGTGATGTAGTCGGTTTTTGTGTTGACAAGTTGCTGATTTTGGCCATCAATTTTATCCAAATCTGGTGACATTAAGGCTAGTAGCTAAATGGTATGTGTAGAGGGGAGTGATGGCTATCTAATGGTATGGAGTTCTGGTGGTTTGGGTAGTGGTTGGCCGGAGAAGGTGATGTACTTGATTTTTATGTTGACAAGTTGCTGATTTTGGCCATAGATTCCGGCCAAATCTAATGACGTTAGGGCTGGTGTCTAGGTGGTATGTGTAGAGGGTAGTGATGGTTGTCCAATGGTATGGAGTTCCAGTAGTTTGGGTGGTGGTTGGCCTGAGTTTTTGGCATAAGTTGGGTTTTTAATTATACATCGGGGACTCATTTGTAATCTTTTGAAATTTTGGAATTATGAGTCTAATTTGTTCTTTATTTTTTTTTCTTTTCTTTCTGTTTAATTTAAATAGGAGTGCGTTTTCATCATTTTAGAGCTTTTAATTGAAAAATAGATAAAAATGATGATTTCTGCAATGAAATATGGAAATATAGGTGAAAATACAAAAAATTTGAAACTTAAGGATGTTTTGCACACTAAAAACCAAACGTAGAGACATTTTGTGCTAATAAGTCTTTCTTATAACTAACAATAAACTTTTATAAATAATTTTCTTATATTTTTTTTCAAAGTTGAGAATAAATTTTTATTTCAAACTAATAAAATAAATGGCTCATTTCTCTCTGCACTTCATAAACACAACATTGGCCGAAAATTAACGAACAATTAATTACTGTCTCAAATATGTTCTCTCTAGTTGTGGACATGATTTGTGTTGGATTGATTTGGGGTCCAACTTGATCGATTTGGGTAAATTTTAACTCAAATAGACCCAATCCAGTAGTTAAAATCAAACCAAATTGATTTGGGTCGATTTGGTTTGGTTTGGTTGTCGATTGAATATCGATCCAAACTAAGTTGCCTATCTATTTTGGATAAAAAAAAATTGTCTGTCTTTTTTTTTTTCTCTTATTTAGTGCATATTAATAATATATATAATATAAATGGCAAATGGCCATTTTTTCCAAAACCATCCTACATATTGATAGTTACACTGAAATGAAAGTAAGTTACAATCTGAATTTTGAATTTACAACAAATAATTCTTCTTGCTTTTCTTTTCATTTAGAGTTTGAATAATTGACAGAAGTGTAGACAATGGTGAAACTATTTGAGAAATAATTACGTTTGTGTTTTTATCATTTCACTTTAAAATTTTTAAGTTTAAAAATCTGAATTTTAAAATAAAAAAATGTATCAGCCAGTTGGCTTGATTAATTGAAGGGTTGCAATACATCCGATTATTTAATGACAAACGGAGTTTTTAGTTCAAACCAACCCAACTCGATTCGATTAGGTGGATTTTTGGTTTTTCGTCCACCCCTAGATTTCTCTATGCTTTTGAACTCGTGAAGTTCAGCAATTTGTCAGGGTGATCTCTATACAAGTCGATACCCTCCTCCAATTTCATGGGGAAATACAAGAAATTATTGGTCAGTTGACATTATAGTGTTATGGTTGGAGATCAATTTCTGTAAAACTCAACCAACAACTAGCGGCTATAAACAGTAGAGATCAAATATGGAGTTCCTTCAGTTGAATGAGCTGAAATTATAACCAAATAAAGAGAAAACAGAATGGGGAAGGGGAAAACAGGAAAATAAGAAGAGGAAACAGATAAAGAACAACATAGAAAGCAGAAGCAGAAGAAGACCGGAGAAGAAGAAGAAAGAAGACTAGAGAAGAAACATCAAGAAGGAGATGGGGAGGAAAAGGGTTGCAAGCCAATAGTTCAATTCATCAATTCATAGTCTCTCCCCAAAGCTTCATACAACCATATACACAACAAAATGACGCTAAAATTAAAGGGTTTGGGCTAGCCCACTAATAATACTAGCCGAAAAGTAAATGGTCCAATTTAACTATGATTGAGCTTCTCAACCTTAAGTAGTCCAAGCATTAATGTTTCCATTCTAAGTTGCGTGGGATTTATACTCAAAATAACGATTAAATTGCAACGGACTTTGGGATTTTTGTTTTTCTGATTGCAGATGGTATATGGTAATGGTTTATATCATGATGATTACTAATACAAGATGACATTAATAATTATCCACGATGTCCAATGAGATGAGAACTACTTGATACGCACTACACGTAGAGCACCACATGATAGGTTGTCTACCCCTACATGCCGCCTTCCACCATGAGGCCATCTACGTTCACATAGGCCGTCTACCACTATGAGTTACCATCATGAGGCTATCGACCCCCATGAGGTCCTCTACATTTACATAGACCGTCTATCATTATAAGGTCGTCGACCACCATGGGGCCGGCTACCACCATGAGGTCGTCGACCCCATGAGGCCCTCTACGTTGGCATAGATCGTCTACCACGATGAGGTCGTCACCCCCATGAGGCCGCCTACCACCATGAGGATCTCTACGTTCACATAAGCCATCTACCACTATGAGGTCGTCGACCACCATGATGCCGCATACCACCTGAGGCCGTCGACCCCATGAGGCCCTCTACGTTCACATAGGTCGCATACCACTATGAGGCCGCCTCCACCATGAGGCTCTCTACGTTCACATATGTTGTCTACCACCATGAGGTCCTCTACGTTTACATATGCTGAACGAGTGCGTTGCAATATGTGCCTATAAATACCCCTAAGGTGAGAAAGGTATGGCTCTCTTGAAATTCGAACTGTCTAAATTACAATTATACTATCTTCCTACTTTCTTAAACCAATTATTGATTATTACGCCAGAGGTACAACGTTGGAGAAAGCTCCGACCTCATTTTGCAGATAGCATTAACTGATCGAAGCAGCCAGAACACCCTACACGTCAAGGAGAATGCGGATGTTTATCTTGCTACAATTTCAATTACAAAGAGTCTTTAGATTTGAAATGCTTTTATTCCTCCATTTTTCATTATTATTATTATTATTATTATTATTTTTTTGTATATTCATTTTTCCTTCGTGATTTTAGTAGTTCTGTTTTTTTTTTCTCTGTCTCTGTAATGCCTTTGTTCTACGGACTACGGTATGATTAAATACCAAAGAATCAGTTTTTACACACATTGTACATATACATCAGGGACCATCTTAAAAGAAATGTGCAATTTTATATCGTTTACATCAGTCTGTAAATATATTTCATTACAGTAGCATTTTACTTTTTGAGTTGCAGTGGGTGGAAACCTTGCCATTACATGATGCCAAAAGAAAGATGTTTGGAAAAACGAACATTTCATACATGATGCATGTACTTTTGTGTTTTTATACATCAGCACTTTACTCCGTCAATTGGAATGTGTGGTAAATTTACCATTCGAGGATGCTCAATATTTTGACAAAATGAACAATTTATGCATACCCTTCGCGTTTTGATTGGGAAATGTCAAATTGTGGCAATGGTTAGCTACATAAGCCATGATGATGGTGAAGCGGAAGCCTTTGCTATTTCATTATGATATTGTTAGCAGTCAACTCAGTTAAAATTCTTCTTTTTCTCTTGTAATGAGTAGATTATACTTCCTTGATTAGGACTTTCATAATGTAAATGATATTGCAGCTGAGGCCATCAAAAGAACGCATTTTCAAGCACCCCAAAGCTGTATGAGTCGTAAGGGCATCTAAATTTAGCGCATGAAAGTAATTACTTTTTCCTTCTCAGAATGTGGGATTTTAGTTAATAACCGAACTGTTACAACTTCAAGCGCATAGGACTGTTATTTTTTCAGATGGATGAATTGTTGAAGAGCTACACATTTGCAACCCATGCAGTTGCTGCTGCAGGATCTGTGTCACTAGGCCTCTGGATACTCTCAAAGTCCTTATAGAGGTATGAAGTTTTCAAATAGATTTTTTTTTTGTCTGCTTAACACACAGGATGCACCCATGCATGGCCCTCAGTATCTTTCTGTCAATAGTAATACTTATATATAATTCTATGGAGTACAAAAAACAGGTTGGCTCTGTATCTAGGAAGCAGTTATCTATGGCTCAGATTCTCGATAGAGTCCGAGCCATCTCAGGATATTCAGGTAGCTTGACAATTGCTAACTTTTTTCAAGGAATAATCAGTGAAGGAGGTAATTTGGAGTTTGAAAACCATTGCAATTTTCTATTAAGAACCTCAACTTTTGGAATAGCATCAATATTTAAGATTTCCGGAGAAGTATCCTTGAGCATTTATTCGTCGTTTACTTGTTTCACCAGCGGAGAGAAAAGATGTGGCCAATCCCAAATTTGATCTTGAGTAAGGCTTAAATCTTAATTTGTTGATGAAACGAAAGACGATTCATATTTGTGTCTTCTTTCTTGTATTCGTAGCAGGAAATCCTCGAGTGCTGCTGCTGGTTCAGTTATACAATTTATCTACTTGAAGAGTTCATCTTGTTAGAGTGTGCAAGTTAAGATTAGCTAGAAAATTAAGTTTTGTTAATAAATTTTTTTTTTGAAAATCTTGATGGGTGAATAAGTTTTGACTTAAAGATTTGTATCAGATTCTGTCAAGTCTTCAAATTTTGCACTCTCTTTCGACTATGTGGTACCTTAAAAAACTATTATGCATATTGGAGAATGGACGTCAGCCTTTGTAATCTAAATTTTGACCAAATTATGTCGGTTTTTTTTTTTTGTTCTTTCTAAGTATTAGAGCTTTTCAAAAGACAAAATGCCTGAAAAAGGAAAAAATGAACTCCCTGTTTTAGATTCATTCGTTTACTATTGATTGCCAAACAAATGCTTAGTTATGAAAGTATATTTTTAATCACACCATATTAATGCATTCATTACATATAAAGATGACAAGGGGACGGGACGTGGTCATGGCGGCTATTACATTCCTTGGGGGTTAAAAATTCAAAACGCCATTCAACTTTGTAAAATATTCTTCACTAGCCATTCAACTTTAAATAAGCATTTCATAAAGTTATGGAACTTATCAAATCATTAAATTTTAAAAGTTTTTCGAATGGTTAACAAACTTATCAAATCTTGACCATTAAACTTTAAATTTTTTTTCGAGTGGCTAATGAACTTATCAAATATTTATTCCATTTGCAATTAACCTTTAAAAGTTATTTCGGATGGTTACCGAACTTATCAAATCGTTATTTCATTATCACTCAATAACTCACCATTAGAAAATTATACGGACTCGAAATACACGAAAAATGAGAACGCTGATATGGAGAATTATTGTCATTAGTTGACAAAAAATTAACCAAAACGCGCTACCATCTATTAAAATCGCTTATAAAATATGATTGAATTTTAACCCTTGTTTTCTTTTTTTTTATCTGTGATCTCATTTAGTATTATTTTTTCTAGTTATTTTTATAAGCGTATTTTTTGTTGATTTTTCATCAGCTAACGACAATTTCATTTGTCAAGTTAGTGAGATTGTCAGTTTTCTCTCAGTGATAAATATAATAACAATTTGATAAGTTCAATAACCATTCGAAAAATTAAAAATTTAATGATCAATAAGATAACAATTCGATAAGTTAGTTGACCACCTAAAAAACTTTCAAAAATTGTCGCTTACTACCCCATCCCCGTTTTGCAGGGCTAACAAGATTAAAAAATTTATCGTTTACTACCCCCATTTAACTGTTATTTATTTTTCAAATGCGACTTAAATTGAAAAATATAAAAATAAATTATAATATAATAAAAAAAATTAGGAGCTGAATTCAGAAATATTGGGCGGGATCATGTCCCCACCCTTACCCCGTTTACCATTCGAGGCAGGGCAAGAACGAGGAATTTGGCTTGAAGAATATTTTAGAATTAGGACTTTATGAGACTCAAATTATCATAGCAATGTATTGTGGAGGTCAGGATGTACCTCTAGATCTCTAATGTTGGTCAGTTATTTGTTAGCTCGAATGCACAAACGCACTTGACATGGCTATGGTAACTCTCTTGACGATCAATTTAGAATGTGCTCTCGACTGTATACTGTTTTCTTTCACATCCACGAGTATAACAAACAATTCCCAGTATTTGATCAAACAATGTAGTTTTACCAGTAGTAGCACACATTGCAACAACATAAGAAACTCCACTAGACAATTTCACACCCAATTTTCTATTCACAATTATAAAAAATAAGCAAGGGCTAAATTCAGAGGACCTTCAGTACTGCTTTACTCGAAGTATGCACTCCCATTGCAGCAAGTCTCAGAGCAGCTCGACTCTTGTACAAACTGCAAAGTGAAAGATCCAGTAAGCATGTCATCACATCATGAAGCAGAAAACTTGAATTCCCATATGGTAACTTGTCTCAATTTTCATATCAATTCCAGTAACATCAAATGTAATAACTCAACTGATCAAAATTTAAAAGAACTTGAATGTCAGATTTGATAACCAAGAACTAACAGCTTTATACTAGATGAATTACTGAGGGTAACAAAATTTCAAAAAATGTAAATATGAACATGTCAAATTCAAACTAACGAGTGACAGAAGGATCTCATTTTTTATTCAGGACATCGTTCCATGCTCCACACGTTTTTTTTTTCTTCATTGTTTTTTATCCTCGGATTTTCTTCATTGACACTGTTATCTTAACGAGTAGCTCTTTAATGACCTCTACTAAGCAAGTTTTTATATTTTATTAATGCATAACACATTTAATAGTGGTTGATATCCAAAAAGCTGTGATATTAGGCTATTAGCATCGCGTGGTGTATTAACAGTTAAGATTTTGTGTTTAGTAACTGTTGGCACTTCCATTCCTAGATGAGAAAGTTTTATTGATTTAAGTTAGTTTGAGTGCAGCAGCCTGAATTTGCAACATTTTAACCTTGACAAATAAACCGGTATATAATAGTCAAGAACTTACCCCGTTATAGCAAGTCCCCACATGCCCAGTGTATAAAACATCATCCCAGCGTGCCAAATGTTTAATGCCTTCTCCACCTTATTTATGCCTCCCAATGCTTTAGTCAGGGCTACAGGTACATATTTCGGGTGAGATTGCAACTAGTTAATGGAATACAAATCACACAAAACAGATGCAACAGTTGATGCAAGGAAAAACTAGCTTGAAGAAAAAGAAGTTCCCAATTTGGGTTGATGTTGCGAGGGTTGGGAACTTCTACACAATTTCTGAGGGCAAACCAGTAACGAGACTTTGCTTATGTTTGGCTCATGTTTATAAACATTGAAACCACTTTATATCCACACATTTCATAAGACCCCACCTATTCTCCAATCATTTATGTCCACTTTTATAAGAAAAACCGTTTCTAAACACTTACCAAACATACTTTTTATCGTCTCACTGATCCAAGAGATACATAACAAGGTATCTGATTAAGCAAAGCAAAGCATGCTTTTGTCCATTTGTTTATTTAAGCGTGTAAGACAAAGAAAAGCGAAAACTTCAGACAAAAAATTTTAATTTGCTTTACAAGTCACTGAGACATTGATTTCGAATAGATCTTCCTGCAGCCTGCTGCACCAAAACTCTTTAAGCCAGAAAATGTAATTTTCTTACTACAATTGGTAAATACTTCTACGATGAAAAATCTTCACTATAATTTACCTGAATCCCCTCTTTACAGCAAAGAATCAATAGTTTGCTAGCTTGGAAAAGTTTGATGTATAAAACTGTAGCATGTTTAAAATCATATAACTTAAAATTCAGGAACAAGCATCGTTGTGTTAAGAGTACATAAATGGTACGCTAGTTGAGTTCATGCTTTATCAGGTTAGAACTTCTAAGTCATAACCCTTCATCATTTAACCTGGAGCATTATTCAGAATAGATTTGATAGAGCAAAAATATTGAACTTTACAATCTATTACTTAATTTCTTGATATTTGCTCTTTCTGGACTCCATAATTTTATCCTTCCTGTGTTGCACCATTTTGTTGATGAGACATAATCTAAGATAACAAAATCTAACAACTAGTGAAAACCAAAACAACATTTCTAGGCATCGCGGACTACTTTTGAATTGAACAAGAATGTGATCGCTGACCTGTTTATAGAAGTCACATGACGCAACTTTTGAGAAGTACAGTTATCCCACCCATTATTCAATTCATCTATATCATATTTGCCATCATTATTTCAGTCTCACATAAATTTTTAACATCCTTTGCTATTTCATCATATCCTCATTGTTATACGTAGCACAGTATTCAGTCATAACAATCATTTAACTAGCTTTAAGTATACAATAAGACGTTGGGATATATAAGCATCTATTTGGGAAGAATTAATAAATGGATTAATTTATAAATAAATAGAAATGAGTAGCAAGTAAGTGAATAGTACTTGTGGGACCAAACTGGAATGTGCGGTTGAAAACGAAGTATAACCATTTATAAATGATTATAATTTTTTCCAAAAGGCAACAAGGTTTTCTCATCAAGGGACAATCTATATCATCTGTTCCATCTCCTCCTCAAATTCATCATTCAAAAACTTGGCATCATTTTATATTTCAGTTATTGAGGTACACTGTTTTTCTTTCCAAAACCTAGAGCAAGTAGGTCACTCATATTGTGTGATGTAACAAAATAAATTACCCTCATCAGGCCATCAAACTGTTCTGGTAACACAGGATACGTTTTTGAACAGGATACTTTTTTGAATAGGTCCATTGCTTATTGAGTGGATATTATCCTTAAAAAGTCTATATCAATTCATCCGTCTTAATTGAGAAGATATTGTTACAGCACAAATATGTAGTAGCACAAGTACGTCTATAAGTAATCCAGTTAGGTTTGTGCTTTGTCAGGTTAGAACTTGTAAGTTGTAGCCCTCTTCTCTTAAATTGGTGCATTATTAAAGATAGATATAATAAAGCAAAAGGATAAAACTTAAAATCCTTTACTTAATTCTTGATCTTTGCTCTTCCTGGACCCCAATGCCGTTGACAAGACATATTCGAAGATACTAATAAAAACCAAAACTACACTTGCTAAGGGTTCAAGGACAGCTTTTGAAGCACATGCATGTTCACCTAGGATATAAGACTTCAGAAGAAAGCAAGAGAGAGAGGAAAGGGGAGAGAATCAAGAGAAATTAGAAGGAGAATTATGAATTTATTCAACAATCAAATCTAACAATTATAATGTTTAAGCCCTCTTTATATAAGGTTCCAAATAACCTAGTTTAAGTAGGAAAACAAAAGAAAACTTTTACAGAAATTACACAAGACGCCCTTTTGAGAAGTATGGTTATCCAATCAAATCTTCAATTCAGTTCTCATTTTAGACATCATCAGTTCGGTGTCATGTAAATTTCAATAAACTTTGGCATTTCATTGTATCGTCATTTTTCTAGATCAGCATTGTGTTCCCTTACGACAATCATTGGAATGGTTTTTGGTATACAATAAGATGCTGGGATAAATAAATCAGTAACAAGTTTTTTCTAATCAAAGGGCAAATTATATCATCTTTTGTCATTTTAACATATTCCATCTCCTCGAGTTCCTCATTCAAAAACTAAGCTTATACATATACTATTTTTCTTTCCAAAACCTAGGGCATACGGGTTATTCACATTGTCTGGTATAACAAAATAAATGACCCTCACCAGGTCATCAACGTGTTCTCAGTAATGCAAGATTCGCATTTGAATGGATCCATTTTTGTTCATGAGTAGATGTTATCTTTAAAGGTCCACATCATTTAATCAATATTGGTCAAAAAGATACTGTTACAGCACAAATACGGAGAAGGGAAAAGGAAAAGGATTAATTGCTCAGCCATTATAAGCAAAGATGAGAGGGGTAGAAGGAGAAAATTTATTTTCACCTGTTAAGTACAGGCTTCTAGAAACGAAGAAATTCCATGATGGCATCGGGAATGTGTGGTAAAATTAGTAAAGAAAGAGAATGAACAGGAGAACATACCTTTCTGCAGCTGCTCAGGAGTCAATTTCTGCATTATTAGATGCACAAGATAATTAGTCATCGACAATTAGCATCAGAACAAATAGAAGCTTCATTGTTACTCTATAACCTGAGTTTTCGGGTTAGCCACCAAGCATCTAGCCATGAAATTGGCCACCCCATCCACCACTTGCTCCTCGCTCACAACTACATAATTATCATTATCAATTCCACTTCGCTCTTCAGTATTGCTCGGAACCATGTCCTCGGTGACCCAAACCCACCAACTTGGCTCTTCCTTACCAACATTAATCAAAGTCTCCACTTTCTTCAAATCTTTATCTGATTACATTTACCAAGAGACGAACAGAAACATCAAATATTAATTTTTTAATTGTTCCAAACTATTCCACAAAATGTATATGTATATTGCTACATACAGTTTAAAAAAATTATGGCATCCAAGTGCACGACACTGAATGTAAAGTTACTAGGAAAATCATTCGTCTATTTCCAATAATAGACATCATTTTGGAAAAGTATTTTTGCTTCTGCAATCGTACATTGCTCTGGTGTTATTTATATCAAATATAAACATATCAATCAATTAGCCCTTGTATATGAAATTTTGAAGATAAAAATAAAGAAATTAACAACCTGAGGGCTCATTGAATGGAAATTTGCATGCATCACCCTTGACAGATTTCTGCCGGAGATTCTCTAGTTGATCGAGGAAGCTTCCAGAATTCACAACAGCTAAAAGACGCTCGTGCAACTGCAATTAACTCAATAGAGATTTTATACAATTTAAAACAAAAACCACCAACGTCCTTATTAGCTTTTCCCCAGAATTGTAAATAAATAGAAACCACAAGAGAAGAGGGTAAAACTGTAAAACACTGTACATCAGGAGGGCAATTCTGTAATAAAGAAGGTTCTGTGGACATGCTTTGAAAAAGCGTCAGATTTTGTTGAAGTAAATCCCGGAGGCGTTGATTTTCGGAGCACAAGGATTCGAATTCCAAATCTTCTTTGCCCGGCGGCGAAGGTAGAGAAAGAGGCGTTTCTCGGTGGTTGTGGAGGTGGTGGTGGTGGTGGGTTTCTATGGCGGTCCAGGCCACGTCAGCCACCTCCAACACCGTCTTCGCCACCTCCATGGACGAGCGATTCGGCATTATCTTAACGTCTGACGATTGTTTCTTGTGTGTAATTTTTTATGCTGCCTAATGTGTAATCAATAATTGCCAAATACATGTATATGCACTTTTTAACCTTTACCTACGCTCACTTTATTTATGCAGACCTCACATTTTCGGTACAATAATTAGGTACGAATTGAATTGTACAATTGCATGAGGCAAGGGATATGGGTTGTCAATTTCAATTTTCGGGTAAAATAAATAAATTTGGATTATCTAATGTGTTTGACCCACATTATTTTGTAAGAATGTATTCTGAAATAGTAGATTGATGGAGAATGTGTGGTTGAAAAAGAAGGAAAAGTTATTGATGTGATGGAAAATATTATTTTAATGAAAAATGTGTGGTTCAAAATGAGTTGAAAAATGAGAATAAAAAATATAATATGAATCAAACGGGGGCTAAAGATGGAATAGATGAAATCCACAAAGGTAGTAGGGTTGTATTCAAATTTAATCAATGTTTGATGACAATTAAAATAAATACATTCTTTTCTCATTCTCGCTTTTAACAAAATGTTCTCACAATAAAGTTCGTGTTTGTCTCCCTTTAAAATAAAATTCTTAGGGGCTGTTTTTTTTGTACTTCAATTTTGTGTTTCGAATTTTGAATTCATTTTATTTTTTGTGTTTTAAGTGTTCATTTTGAAATTATTGAAAACGTTTTCTTTTTGACATTTTGAAAAATTGTTTTAAAAATACTCAAAACGCGTTTTGAAAATTTTGACTTAATTATAACTGAAAACATCAAAAATGACAAATTTGTCGTTTTGAATTTTTTTTGTAAATTTTTAACTTGTTTTCAAATATGCATTTTCGAAAACAGGAAAGAGAACGCATTACCGAAAACATAAAACAACTTGAAAATTGTAAAGAGAACAGACCCTTAAATTCTCATTTTCAATCATGTATTTACATAATAAAATATTTTGCTTGTAAACCTACAATTTTTCCATACTTTTGAACCACACATTCTAAAAAAATTCACCATCTAAAACTCCATTATTTCAAAATAAAATAATGACATATTTGATGTAAAATATTTCGCATGTAAATTTAAAAAAAAATTACTTTTTAATCACATATTTACCAAAATGTCACTATTTTAAAACTCATTTTCCTTAAAAGCTTCATTTTAATGATTGTCAAATAGGGGTTTTAAATTTAAAAAGTTTACGCCTATTAATGTAGCATTGAAATCAAGGGTATTCAATTCATTTGATATGCCTTTTGAGAAGTAAAAAGAAGTCTTTGAAATTTACAAATTGCTTTTGTATTCGTTTAGTTAATTTTATAAAATGTAGTAAGTAGTAGTCAAAAATGTGTATCCATTTTTCATGATCTTATGCATGAATCGGGGAAATCATGGTGAATTCTTTGGAAATATTGTACTTTCGTAATGAAATTTGATAAGTTAGATTTTAGAAAAAGCCAATTCAGTGCGACTTTCCCTGTTCGGTTGACGCGGCTAATGATTTTGCTTTTACTTCTTATATAATACCTGAGTAAAGTTTTTAAGAAAAAGTAAAAATAAAAATCATATCAAACGGACTCTCAATATAAATTGAAAAGTTGTTTAAAAGTAATTCGCATTCAAATTGTTTATGACTTTAAAAACTTTTATAAAAGCATGTAGAGATACTAATTTTTTTAACAAAAAATGCAAACATAAAATCTCAAAATTTTGCAATCGTTTACTCCCAAAATCCTAGGAGATTTACACAAAAGAATAAAAACTTTATATATTTTTGGTCCTTTCAATATTTCTCTTGCACATTTCCTTTTATGAATTTTGGAGACATAATTAAAAAAATAATATTTTCTATTTTCTTTGTTTTCTACCAGTTATATTGGTCATCTTTTCATTTTTTCACTCTAATTTTTCATCACTTTCCATATTTTCTACAAAAAATCAAATCAGTTTATAATTAGATTTTCTATTGTCTCTTTCAGTTTATAATCGTATTTTCTATTGTCTCTTCTTTTTTATCCAATTTTTTTCTATATAAAGAAATCAATTTGTAATAAAATTTGATGAAAAAAAAAAAGAGAATAACTTGTAATGAAGATTTAAATATATTGATCAGTTATTTACTTTTAAAGGAATTACAGATTAATAATATTTAAATTAAAGATTGATTTATGTTTTATCAAGTAGTATTAAATATTATATTTTTGTATTTTAATTATTTATTTATCAATTGAGGTGGCCTAAATATTTTGTTTTTTTTTTAAATAAAAAAATGGGGGAATGTTGTGAATCAACCCTCCACATCATATGCTCTTGTTTGGTTCTCGTTATTTTTAATATACACTTTTCCTTCTCTTGTTTTTAATCGTATATTTTGAATAAAATAATATTACACACAAACTCGAAATATTTTTTGATTCTTTAACCATACATTATTTATCAAAATTCTATTTCAAAGTGTATTTTAGACAAAAAAAAAAACTCAAACGGGCTCTATGTGTAAATTTCTTGCTTATCAGCAAATTCTATTTTTAACAAAAAAATTAGAAGTCAAATGAACTGAATCAAAGTCTTTCGAATAAAGTCTACAAAAGTATAGAAAATACATTTTTTTTAATTCCATGCAAATCTATGAAAGTGAATAGAAATCCATGAATTCCACGAAATTTAGTGCCTTAAAAAGTCCATAAAAACCTACATTAAATAAATAAATATAAGTAGAAAAATTAAGTCCATGTATGTCATCAATTTTTTTCAAAACTCTTTTTTTCTTAAACTCATTTTCAATCATACATTTACAGAATAAAATATTCTACACGTAAATTTAAAATTTTTCTTACTTTTTAACTGCACATCTCCAAAAAATATTTGCTATTTCAAAACTCTTCTTAAAAAAAAAAAAGAGGACTATTTTAATGACTACCAAATAGAGACTGAGGGATGGTAAAAGTAATGACGATAAAATTCTCACATCATACTGTCCCATCTAGAAATAGTTCACGATGGGTGATTTTCTTCCGAATATTTTTATTATATTTTACTTTTAATTTAAAATCTTAAAATTAATTAAATGAAATTTCAAAAATCTCCAATGGATAGGGATTGAGATGGCCTCCTCACATGGGCTACCTATTATCATTACCAATTGTGCTACACATACACAATGGTTTACAAATAGACAATGTAATGAGTTATAATTGTGTCGTAATTTCTTCAATTAAATAAGAAAAAAATATTCTCCTACATCATCTGCACGTAAATCATAACATAACTCATTATTTACAAGTAGTATTATTCTTATTACCCCCGGATAAAAGTTCAATGTAGGAAAGATTGACGTTGTTGCAGCCCAATGCTCAATTGTACGTTTACCCCATAACCCATTCCACGACCCCATAAAGTAGAAATCACATCCATACGAGATTTTTAACTTCTCGATTCAAAATTCAGGTTTAAAATCGCTTGTTCAAGAATCAAGTGATAGTTCAACATTTTAATAGTAATAATAATATTATAAATTAAATTAATTTACATATTCACCCCACCCCACTATATCCCCACCCGATTTCATTCCCATGCCCTAAATCATTCCCCCTCCCTATTTTCTTTCTTTATCAGTAACCAAGCTCGCAACTTGGCCATCACCAACAACTTCGATCGCCAACACCGACTAGTGGCGAGAAGGGGGTCATGGGGGGTCACTTGACCCTCCAATTTTTGGGAATTTTTTTTGACAAAATTACAACAAATCTAGCATTTCCTCCCGCTCTCTCGCAACTCGCGCGCGCGCGACTCTCCTTCCCTCTATTACCAAAATTCTAATTCTTCAAAATTTGTCATTAATTTCTCCACAATTACCACATATATTACAAATATTTACTTTCCAGTCAAATTTTCAACTAATTAGACCATAAATTTGCATTTTTTTTTGCTACCAATTGCTCCAACACTGATGCAAAGTGACATTACGGTACTGCCGACCTCATCTTCCACAACAATTCTAGCACCAACTTCACTAGTGAGACCTGAACACAGTCAACTTAAGTTATTTACCTTTGATTGTTGAAAGGTAACGTAGTTGGCAGACGACAATAACTTATAATTTCAAATTTTTTTTTAAAAAAATAAAATTTAATGTGATATAGAAAATGGGTTTGAATTCTATTTATAATTTATGATCCATTTTATCCGATTTATGTTCAAGAACAACTTTAAAAATTTGTATATTGAATTTGTGTAAAATTGATTTGGAATATGTTTGGAATGATTTATGTTATATGGAATCGTTTTAAAATTGTGTATATAGAATGACCTATTGAAAAATATTCTAATCGAAGTCCTTCTATGACAACCATTAGTTAGACAAAATGGAATTTCAAATAGTGATTTTTTGAAGACTGTGTGGTTAAAAATTAGATAAAATTTTTGAGTTTACGTGCATAATATTTTATTGTGTGAATATATGATTGAAAATAAGTATGTAATTTTTAAAATTTCTTTTTATTATATTGTGTGAAAACTTTTAAAGTGGAAAATATGAGTTTTAATATCTTGTTATCAGTGTAATATATCATATATTACCTATACGACGTTCTAACACGTTAACACGTGAAAATACAATATTAAACAACTTAATTCATATATTAAGAATTAAAGATTATTGGTGTGGTCATTCTGGTCGAAAAAATTGTGTTATATGATTTAGCCCCCGTTTGATATGGATTAAAATACAAATTTTAATTTAAGTTAAAGTTAATAACTAATTTCACACACACACACACTTCATGAATCTTTCAATTTTTCAGTTACACACTTCATCAATTTTTATCAAATTATAATAAAAAATTGATTTTATTCCCCAACCAAATAGGGACTTAATAAGAGCTTCATTACAATAACTGGCATTTGTCAATCGCAAGGATAATTAAAGATTACTTTATTAGCACTTAAGTTTATGTTGTACTTTGAAGACCCAAACGACTACTAGGAAAATGGGGTTTACTGCTTGTACACCGGGGTTAACATTTCGGTGTACAACCCCCTCACAAATGAGGGCCTATAATTTATTTTTTGTCGAGTGTAGGCCACCTCTATTCGTGAGGGGGCTATGCACCGGGTTGCGGCCCCCTATTTATAAGAGGGTTGTACATTGGAGTGTCAACCTCGATGCACAAGTAGCAAAATCCAAGAAAATGTCCTCAAAATGCTCCAAGTCCCTTGACTCGTGGACGATCCTTAAACAATGTGTGTTTGATCCATATTATTTTAGAAGAATGTATTTTGGAATGGTAGATTGATAGAGAATACGTGGTTAAAAGAATGAAAAATTATTGATGTGATGGAAAATATTATTTTATTGAAAAATGTGTGGTTGAAAATGAGTAAAAGAATGAAAATAAAAATAAAAATTTTAACGTGACTCAAACAGGGGCACAATATAAGTAGGCTCAATAGTTCTTATCAAAGACATCTTTTATAGAGAGAAACCTTAGTCATACGTAAAAAAAGACAACCACACCAATTATTCACTTTGCGGAATTAAGAATGAAGTTGCCATGTCTACCTCTCTCAACGCAATCCTTTATTATTTTGTACAACGATGCGTTAAAATTTCTTCTTTTCTATATACATACACGTGTCGATAAAGTCGTTCTCATGGACTTCATCACCAAAGTCAACATGTGAGAAGCCCATACCTCTTTTGAGTTCTTAGATATCATGAAAACATGATGTGAAAATATGTTTATTTAACCTGCTTGCCTTTTAAGATTTCGTCCGTCATTTGAAAACAACGGTAACAAAATAATATCTACCATCCACATTCATTTTTCACTTTTGAGTTACATTTTAAAGTAGTAGACTATACGTAAATACTTATTTTTACATGCACGAGTGCACCATACGAGTAATGGAAATTAGCATTACTTGTGGGGTTCTTTCATACCAATATCTTATTCATCAGAGGGTAGAAACGAAAAGAGAATCTTCTAATTCAAATTTAGTTATTAATAATTTTTCACTATCCATAAGTTGTACTTATAGATTACTTTCTCCAAATTCAAAATCATAAAATGTCACTATTAGAATTGTGAGATTGGATGAGTCGGTCCAAATTTACTAGACACCTTTGTCTAGTCTGATGATTCGACCAGTTATGAAACAAATACTCTGTGAAAATACTAATCTTCTAAAATTCAAATTTCTTAATAAAATAAACACTCTAGTAATGGAGGGAAAAAAAATTTAGCTAAAACAAACGATTGCGAAACTACAGTTTTACCCTCGAACGTCTACCCTTTTAAAGTACAAACCAAGCAAGTCAATCGTATACTGTACAAAATAAAGCCCTCTCCCATATCCTCACAACTAATGGAGAGTTTCTCTTTCATCACCCCCCTCTCTCTCTCAAGCGCAAACCCCCAAAATCTATAGACACAGCTCTCCTGTTCGTGTTACCTGGCTTCAATTTTTGCAATATATTGCTGGTAAGACTTTTTCGTTATTTTTAATACCTTTTTGTTCACGTATACTTTGTGGGTTTGATATGTGATTTTAATTTTTTAATGTGATTTCCTGCGTTTTTTTCTTCTTTTGGGCAGGTTTATTGTTAATGGGCGAGATGGAAGATGATTTGAGTTTAAGTGGGGTATCTGTAGAAGGAGCAATGGAGGATGATGATTTACTTGATCTAAATAAAGAACCCATTGAGAAAAAAAGAAAAAGGGTAGAGAATAATTCACCTGGTAATGAAAAGGAGGGATCTTTTGACGGGTTAAATAGCGTCACTGTGAGGATGGGGAGGGTCTTGCGGTCAACGACGATGGCTTTGACCAATGCTGAAAAGCAAGTCATTGAGAAGGAATTAGTTGTGGAGGAAGAAGTGGATTTAGTTGACGAATCTGTTTCCCCTATAAGGAAAAAATTGAAGGGCCGACGAGGGAGGCCCCCAAAAATGAAAGTTGAGCATTGGGTTTGTGGTTCGAACATTAAAGAGAAAGATGATGAGGCAATGGAGTGGAATAATGTAGAGGAGTGTCGTAAAAGGACTGGCCGAGGTAGGAAAAAAGTAAAGGGTCGGCGTGGAAGACCACCCAAGATTGAAAAGATTTCAGGGGCCATTGGTAAGAAGAAAAAGACAAAGGGTCGACGAGGGAGACCTCCCAAAATGGAGAATGAAATTTCAGAGATAGTTGTAGAGGAGAAAAAGAGGAAGCGGCGTGGAAGACCTCCAAAGATGGACAATAATATTTCTAAGGTAGCTGTTAAGGTGAAAAGGAGTAAGGGTCGGCTTGGAAGACCTCCCAAGATAGATAAAAGCATTGCTGGTGGTACTGATGTGAAGGATGGAACTGATGGTGGAGAAAAGAGGCTAAAATACGATTCCAATTATTTGGGAACCAGTGTTGAGAGTGGTGAATCAGGGAAAATCGAGTGTGCAGAAGGAAAGCAATTGGGACGTAGGGAACAACAGCAGTTAGTGAGGGATCAAATAGTTGCTCTACTCAAGAAGGCAGGTTGGACTATTGAGTACAGGCCAAGGCAATCAAAAGACTACAACGATCCTGTATATGTTGGCCGGGATGGAAGAGCATACTGGTCCTGCACCCTGGCTTACAGAGTGCTTAAAAAGAGGATTGAGGATGGAAAAGCAGATGATAAGGAATTTTCTGCATTTAATCCAATTCCTGAGGAGTTGCTCAGCACACTGTTCAGAGTAAGGAAGGATGAAGGGAAGAAAAAAGGGAAAGGTACTGGAAAGACCAGTAAAGGTATTGCTAAGAAGGCTTTATCTAAGATTAGAACATTAGGAAAAAGAATCAAGTCAAGATCAAGCAAGGGCAAAAGAACACTGTTGGCCCGTAAACCCGGGGAGGGATCAGATGACTATGATCTCTACGATGGGAAGCGCACATTGCTCTCGTGGATGATTGATTTAGGAACTGTTCCGCCCGATGGCAAGGTGAAGTATAAGAGAGGCAGAAATAAAAAAGTGATGCTCGAGGGAAAGATTACAAGAGATGGAATTTGCTGTAGTTGTTGCAATAAGATGCACTCAATTTGGGACTTTGAATCTCATGCTAAAAGTGAACCTCGAGATCCATATAAATACATATATTTCGAGTCTGGGAATTCTCTTTTACAATGCCTTATAGACTCGTGGAATAAACAATTGGCAACTGATCACATTGGATTTATATCTGTGGACGTGGATGGCGATGACCCTAATGATGACACGTGCAACATCTGTGGGGATGGTGGTAACTTGATCTGTTGTGATGGTTGCCCATCAACATTTCATCAAGACTGCTTATGTATTAAAGTATGAACATGCTGCCTTGTTTTCTTACCTTTCACGCTTTTCCAGAGTTAGTCTTTCCTCATTGGCTGTTTGATGTGATTATATTTATGCAGCTAGAGTTAAATTATCGTTTTCTAATTATGGTTGATCTCACTGGTCCTTTTAGCAATCAAATCAATCAGCATTTAAGAGTTCTATTTGTTTTACTTGGACCCCTTATTAGCCCTGTATATATTCGTCATTAAAAAAAATTGCTAGCATTTTTGTATGTCCTTCTCCAATTATTCCGTAACACTGGAACTAGTTAGAGTCCTTTCACTCACAAGCCATAGCATGAAAGTTAAAAACAGGCTCCCCATGTACCCTGGTGACGTGTAATGATTGTGCCCAGAATTGCCTAGTATGCAGTTTTGCTTGGCTGAGCAATGGTCTACTGCAGAATAATGATTTACACTATAACTTACACTTAGGACTTTTGCCACTGTATACAAATTATGGCACAACTTTAACTACTTGATTAGTTGAGCATCTATACGGAAACTTTTTAATAAGCTAATTGAATCTGAATTAGATTATATTCTAAAGGACCAATGCTCTTTACCCTGGCAAATATTGGCATTTCTTGATCCCCGAGTTTTAATTCTAAGTTTTGGTGAAATGCTTACTCTTCATTTTTGGTTTGCAGAAGGTCCCCTCTGGAGATTGGTACTGTGCGTACTGTTCCTGTAAATTCTGTGGAGTGTCTGGTGGAAATGCCTTTTTAACCGATGACAATAGTGATTCAATTGTCTCTGAATTGTTAATGTGTCGTTTGTGTGAGGAAAAATGTATTGATCAATCTTCATTGTTTCCCTTTCCCAATTCTTCGTATACTCCCCCACTCAAATTTTTTCGTATAGCATGTCACAGGTTGCCTTGTACTGATTACGTGCAATCCTTGTGTTCTGCAGTCCATGTTACTTGTATTGAAGGTAATGATGCTATAGTTTTGGACAACAACAATCCATCCTTTTGTGGGAGGGAATGTCAAAAGGTATATAATGCTTACGCATCCATCTTTAACGGCATTTTGATCGGCTTTTGCTTGTCATATTGCTGTTGGAACTACAGTTTGTCGTATCTTTCTTAAAGATATTTTCAATTTTATGTGCATCTGGTGGAGTGGATGTTATCACAATACGATGTGTGCAGATTCTTGATATTTGGTAGCATCTAGCAATATCAGATGATGATTAGCGAGGTTTTACCAATTCAAGGCAACTGATAATTACGTAGATTGGCTTACTGCTCTCTCATGCTATGAAATGTAGGCACAAAGAATTATGATATAAGAAACTTGTTATTTACCTCTCCCATGTAGCAGAAACCTTACAAACCTTTTGCAATCCTTCCCTTGATGTAAAGCCTTAAGAATGGAATGATGTTGATTCCCCTTACAAAAGTTATATTTGCATGTTGAAAGTTCTTAAAGTCTTGAATATTCAAAGGCTATTCATGAAGGTAGTAAGTTTTACACTCTTGAATATTTAAGGGAAATGCACAAGGAGTATAACTTTCTATTTTATCCCATGACCTCGGTCTTGGTTTTTTTGCAGTTAGTTGGATTATCTGCCATTCATTTCTAATTTTCCTTGAAGCACTTCCCTGAACTGGCCCTTTTCTGACTTGGAAATGATTAATAATTTTCTGAGATCTTTCTGATCATATATATGCACATGTGTACTGAATTAATCAAGTTAAGCTTTATATATTTAGCTCGAGTGATTATTAAACTTACAGCTCCTTAATTTTATTTTTGCACTGATTTGATTCAAGCACTTTGGGTCCACAGATTTTTGAGCGCTTGCAGACACTTCTTGGAATTAGACAGGAACTAGACGATGAATATTCCTACACTATTCTTCAACGGCGTGATATTAGCCGTGATCCTTCTGTTGGTGGTGATATTTTAGAGGTTGAAAGCAATTCCAAGTTAGCTGTGGCATATTCTGTTATGGATGAATGTTTTTTGCCTATCCTTGATGAGCGAAGTAAAACAAATGTGATTCACAATGTGGTCTACAGCTGTGGGTAAGCACCCTTTGCATGCTTGTTACGCGATATTATATATTACCAGACAATACAATAGACAATATTTTATCCTTGTTTTCTTTCTTGATATTGTCGAGTACTGCCCAATTCACCTTACCAAACATGCCTCATATGATTTTGTTCGAACTCAGCACATTATATAATTTATACTAAAAAATGAAGCATTTAATGAACCTGTGGACAATAATTGATATTCGGTTCTGGGATTCATATCTTAAGCATGGGTGATAATTAAATGACATTCTTCTCGAGCAACTCCTGCATGAGATAGAGGTTGCTTTCCCTTTGTTTTCCAACTATGTAGCATTGTTAATGTATGCAGTATCATAAAGTGGGATCAAAATCAAGCATCTTGCTGTAGTTTACATATAATATCAGATTAATGTTTATTTCTAATGAAACTAACAAATGTTCTTTCCCAACCATTCCAAATAAGAAAATTTAATAAAGATGCAAGAAATAAATAGAAACTTATGGATAAAATTTGTTCTCTAGATCCTCTAATATTTTAATAACCATGCTGTTGTTTTACAAATTTGCTTTAACTATAGACTTGATTGTAATTCACTTCCCAACCAAATGGGTTTGGATGGGTGTAAATGTAAGATATATATGGTTCTACGGATCTGTAGCGGATATGTTTATTCAGATTGGTGAATTTTCATTGCCTTAACGAACTAAAAGAATGCCCAAAAGAAAGGAGAAGGGCAATGAAGAAATTTTTGAAGAAGCACAGTTGTCAAGATCTTTTAGGACATCTCATTTGATGGTGCGGGGAGCTTGGAGAGAGTGAGAGAGGAGAGGAGAGGATTTCTTGTTATGCAGAGGGATAAAAGTGTCATATACACTGAACAGCTTTGGCAATTGTATTTGTTATATTTTCCGAGGATAAAAGAGTAATCTATATGTATGAATTTCATTTCAAACAATCTAAATATATGTATTTTTTATTGCAGACCAAGTGAAACAGATCTTTCATATGTACTACATGTTGTTCTCAGGTCAAACATTAGACGGCTGAACTTTGGAGGCTTCTACACCATTATTTTGGAGAAGGATGATGAGCTTGTCGCGGCGGCTTCTATAAGGTTATCTATAATTGATCTTATACCTATATTGCCTGAAGAGTATCTACTAATACTTCATTTGCCGAGACAGATGAAACAGTTGACATTGTTCTTTATTAGATAGTGCAATTTATGCGTCCGCTTCATAATTTAATTTCTTACTTAGCCCCTGTTTGGTTCAGCAAAATAGCTGATTAAATTCTAAGTCAAAGTCAACAATTAAATTTTAATAACACATTTCTTGGGACCCAAAACTTTTCAACCACACATTACATCAATTTTTATCAAAATCTATTAAAAATCTGATTTTTATCTAAACCAAACATGGGCTTATTATAATTTCTACTTCTTTTAGTTATCAAAAAGTATGTTGACCAAGCATGTTTTGAAAACAAAAGGGTGGAAACTTAGTTCATGGTTTCCTTTCTCGGTCGTAATGCCTTGGCCTTTTCTAATAAATTTCTTGCCAATTATTTTTTGGTGATTAGCAAACGTTTTCTGACCTTAATTATTTTTCAAGTAGAAGAGTTAAGATACTGATTTTTGAATTATTCAAGTCAAGACACATCTATTCATTGCAAAGGATATGAGATAAAGTGAACAAGGACAGGAGTGCTAAAATAGAATCATGGGTTGCTATTCATTTGATGATATGAAAAATCTTAGTTTAGGTATCTGCCTTAATAAAAAGAAAAAGGATCGATCAAATTTAATTGTTTGACCACCTACAAAGATTCTCCCCATTTATCAGCCCAGCAAACAAATTATATTCTGTCTTGATACATTCCTAAGATGATTCATCTCTTGCGGATTCTTCCCAAACTAAGAAAGAGATCTTACATGCTTTTTTATGTATATATTATAAAATGTCATTCACTCTTCTAATTACTACGTCAAATGAGATCATAAAGTTAAAGAAACACTGAAAAATTGTTTGTAGCCATCTACAAAGTGAAGATGTAGAAAATAAGACTAGTATACGAAAGGTTTAGATGGCAGAATTAAAAGCCACAAGCATCTGGGCACTGTGTGAGAGACATGTCCGGCTTAGGAGGATTTGGAAAGCAATATTACATTTCAAGGTTTATTCAACCTTAGTCATAGCAGTTGGGGAACTGTTTATCCATCACAATATTATCTATCTAAAGTACAATCTTTAATAATACAGTCTGAATTCTGAAAATAGTCGTTCAATACTTGTACATTTGGCAACAATTATATGAGATAGAAGATTATTTAAGTCTACATAAAATTAATTTGAGAACATACAGTCAAACATTGAGTTCTTTTCATTTCACGACACTCAAAATTTTGTGAGTTCAGTTTTGTGCTACCATTAGGATGCAAAATTTTAATCTGGTTCCTTATCTCGTACACATGATTGTTGTTGGTGAGTTGAATTGAAACACAGTGATTTTAGCAATTGGAATTTTATGATGTCTGAAAATAGAATCCATGGGAGTCAGTTAGCAGAGATGCCCTTCATTGGAACGCGTTATACTTATAGGCGTCAAGGATTGTGCAGACGGCTTCTAACTGCAATTGAAACGGTATATTTTTTAACACTTTCTGATTGATGCATGGTATCTATGGTACCCCTCTCGGGGTTTTATTTTGATACCATCTTCATCAATAAGCTGCTGAGTTTTTTGCCTATATTGTGATGCTGGAGAAGTAATTGAAGTATATTGTAGGCTTATCTATAATCAACAGCAAAAGACTGTTTTGTTCATAACCTATATTCGTTTAAAAACAATGTTCATAAGATGAATGTAATGGAAGCAAGGATTGTACAATATGTTGTCTACTAGAATGACCAAGATAAGAAACAAGAATTAGTGGAGATACCACTCAATGGTGATAAATTAGTGAAGGAAACCTTACCTTGTTGGGACATGTTTTCTGTAATATAACGAGACTTGTGTTCTTAAGATTGACATGTTCTCATTATTAAAATGGTATTTTTTTGTTGTTAAGATTCTAGTTGCTTTGAATCTTAAAACTTTTTTGGGAAGTGTTTATAATAAAAGGTTTAAATAATAAATAGATAGAAATAAGTGGGTTGTGCTTGTGGGTCCCATGCATTAGATAAAAAGTGGTTTGACTGAACATAAACGATTTATAAATATTAGCCAAACATGGGCTTTTTTTTTTTTTTGGTGGGGGGAGGGGGTGTCCTGTGGAATGAGGTGAGGCTATTAAGATACTTTCTGTTGGCATCCTTTTATGGCTGTCCTGATGTGTTATTTTGGGAATGGTAATTGAATTCTAGTGGCCTTTAGTTGTTTCAAGCATTTTTATGCTTCATTGTGTTCCAAACTTCTCATCAGGTTCTGCGTGATCTGAACGTTGAGAAAATGGTAATACCCGCTATATCCGAACTAAACGAAACATGGACAAAAAATTTTCATTTTGCACCCTTAGAAGAATCAAAGAGACGAGAGATGAGGACCATGAGTATGTTGGTGTTCCCAGGGACTGATATGCTACAGAAGCCTCTACTGAAGCATCAGGTCGCTGAATGGCAAAGGAATGCTGCAGGTATTTTGCATATAATCACGTGCATTACTTGTTTGATAAGCATTATAGGACGCAACTTAATGATAAAATGAACAAGATTTTTTTTTTTAATAACGCAATGCTATCTAATTCTCGTTTCCAAACTTACATGTAGAGTTCAAATTATTTGCATATAATTGTTCTTAGTTCCTTCTCCTTTTAAGATAAGGAGTTGACTGAAGCTCTAACTGAGCATCAAAATATGCAAGAGCCTAATGATGATATTGGTGGTGTAGCTCCTGCACCTGACGTTCCCATTTCCTCAGAGGTCAAAATCCAGAATCTCAATGAACCACCTGCTGCTATTGAATCTCGTGCCAATGTACCTGATTGCTCCAATGATCCATCCGACATTAACATCTGGACGGTTGAACATGAAAATGAAAAGTGTATTGACCATGTTACCACAGCCAATGATGACAATCCTCTTGCAAATTCAAAAACCTCCACAAGTGATGCTCAGCTCGAGACACAGATATCCGTTGAGGAAATCAATAGTTGTTCAAATGGTATTATCCCTGATGGGAAACTCGTGAAATGTAACTAACGAAACACACATGGTCTGGCGACTGGCGAGCTGAAAATAGCAAGGAAAATTTACTTTTGTTGTAGATGGGGAGACGAGAGAAACAAGTAATGTCTTGAACTGGATGGCTGTACTATTTGCAACGTTAAGTTCTTTTGTACTCCCTTTATTTTTTGATATTGTATGAATTTGTTTTTAAGATATATTGTCTATAATTAGTGTATATAGAATGGTAATTGTGTTATTTGAACGTTCAGTTTTTGGTTCGCCGAGCGATCATATATATATATTATTTTGAGATTTTGTTAAATATTTTGGATGAGATTTATCTAGATAGCAACTGCACACAACAGTGAGCATCTCTTGCTGTTTTTATTTTTTATTTTTTTAAAAGTAAAAGTTGATTTAGGTAATTAACGTATTTTGACATGTTGTATATATATGTGTATGATTATATTTGCTTTCTTATTTGATTTTCTAAATTTAATTTGAACAAAAATAATATTTTTTTAATTTAAAAGGTTTATTTTTTTTAATCTTTTTGTACATGGTTATTTAATCTAATCATTTTTTTGGTTAATATTTATTTCTCATTTAATGGATGAACTAAAATTGATATAATATTTTAATAAAAAGATGAACTAAAAAGAATGCAAGTCCTTTGCTGTCAACTTTTTGGCATTTGTAATAATATGATAATATTGCTGCAATTTTCTAATGGTATAGTATAAAGGTAAAGAATATTAAAAAAATACAAAAATTAAACAAAATACTACTACTAAATCAAGCAATTAAAACATTTAATGAAATTTCAACTAGTTTTATTAAATAATTATAAAACATTTATTTATGTTGATTTGTTAATTATTTGTCAATTGTATTTGAAAAAAATATATTTAATAATTGCATAAATCTTATAACAATATTATAATGTTATTAAAAATTCAACTAGATTTATTAAATAATTCTAAAACATTTGTTCATGTTGATTTGTTAATCGTGTTTAAAAAAAAATTATTTAATAATTTTATAAATTTAATATAAGATTCGTAAAATTTGTAGCAGAGGTTCAAAACCTCTCAAAAATCAATAATTAGGTCCACATGCCCTAATTTTAGCACCCCATCCCAAACCTTTTAATATATGTACACCGAAATGACTTATAATTTCCATTCAAAAATCTATCAATTGACGAAAAGTCACGGTTTGACGTTAGATAAAAACAAAAAAATTACAAAAAAAAAAAAAAAATTAAAGAAAAATTAAAGATCTATTTTTTCCACCTACCAACCCTAACACCGTCACCCCCACACTTCTCTACAAGGCTTCGCCTGCAATAAGGCCTCGTCTCTTCTACAAGGTTTTGCTTGCGACAAGGCCTCACCTTATCTCTCTAAAATAGGATTGTTGCATAGACATGTCCTAAGGCCTCGCTGAAAGGATAAAACCTGGCCTCTCCATCTATAACATCATTCTCAAAGTCCAATGCTTTATATAAACATGTATGCTTGGACTTGGGACTATTATCAAGTCATGTCAACTACATCATAGCCTCGTTTCCATGGTTAGCAAAAGATTCTCCTATTCATTAAAAGAACACGCCTCAACAAAAGGCCTCCACAATAATATCCGAATATACAATTCTCAAATTCTACTATCTTCAAAAAGTCTAATGCCTCGTAAAAGGGTTAGAGGTGGTAAAAGGGTTGACTAGCTCATCGAGAGTAGACACATAGGCGGTTTAGACGTGTTTTTTTTTTTTTTGAAAAATTGATCTCTTAAAAAAAGAAAATAAAATTGAGCTCCATCACTTTTGCCAGCTGAGCAAAATGTTACACAAGAATCTATTCTCCAAGGCTAATCTAGCGACGAGTGTCACCTCTATGATAATCTACTATTGCCTCGACCATCTTCAATTCTGAGGCATTGAGAGCATAGTGAATGCTTCGTCGACAATAACCTCTGAGGCGAAAAGAATTTATGCAAACTTGTCATTGCTCCTATTCGAGCCTAATACCAGGGTTCCAACCCTTAGCCACATTAGATGTGTGATTCGATTGACGTGACATCTCTATAAAAGTGATTGTAAGTCAAATCCCTCTTTTTTATTTAGGATTGCGTATGAGAGGTTACGTGCATATGATGGATATGATGCAATATTTTAGCATTCAACTTATGAGTCATTGAGATGAGTCCACGGGTTACGCATTTAAGTGATTTCAGAGTCATCCGCCTGCCTTTAAATACTCACACTTGGTGATATTGTAAAAGGCAATCACAAATAGGTATTTCTCATTTTAGAAATCCAAACTCTATTCCTACATTTCTTTCTTCGTTCTTGTTTCTTCCACACTATATATATTTTGTTCATTTATTTATTTGAGAGTCAAAGCTAGTTCAGTCGTGACTTGCCTTATCGTGTGCATCCAAGTATGCAGGTAACACGAAGGATAGAGGAGAGCAGAATTTGTTGATGCAATTATTCCAACCATATTCGAAAGTCAGTGTAGTGTTCGAGTCACTTTTTTTCTTCATATTGCTTATAAAAATAAAATTTCCACCCTATACAATCCATGTTCAGTTCAAAATTTAATTCTGAATAATATATTCACAACACAGTTTTTATATCCACTATAAAGATTTTTGTCTAAAAGATGTGTTAGCATGCTCTAAAATAAGGTGCGAACATCTTACTATATATATATATATATATATATATATATATATGAGGAAAATAAGTTTACGCCTTTTAAACAGAAATTTTAGAAGAAATCCTATTACGACGAAATGCGTTAATTGATGGAAAGTTGAGGATAAGAATAAGATAAAAAAAATCGAGAATATAAGTATGATAAAAGTAAGGTTATATACATTTAAATGTAGTTAAAATGTGGTGAGCTTATAAGAATTGTGGTATCAATATATTCACCTTTAAATGTAAAATCATTTTTTAAACGAGTCAAAATCAAGACCAATTTCTGACGATGTCATAGATAACTCTTCATGTTTCAAAAATATTTCTAACCTCCCATATTTCTAATTTTAATTATCATATTTACCCTTAACTACCTTTAAGACTAATTAGTGATTAAAAAAAATTGTTAATACCTAAATTGCTCTTGAAAAAATATAAAAACTTCATACCATATATACATTAACTTGGCTCTAACATCATAGTCTATTATCAAAATCGAACACCAATCAGTAAACTTTACTGCCAATTTCATTAAGCTTAACAATGCACATCTTCTTCATTCTTTTACTGCACTGTAGAGATGACAAAATTCTTTGTCCCAACCCATCGGGATGTTGACGGTAAACATGCCCCTCCTGAAATCCCCTAAACCGGCTCAAATCTTTTTATTTTATTTTTATGTATTACAATTTATCTTATTTGAAAGAAAAAAAAACTAACAAGATAGTAAATTGAGATATTTTAATCTCCTATCCAACTTTGCCTCTCGAAAATCTCCGACAGGCCAGGTGTCAAGGACCGCAACTTTACTTAAGCCCCTTAACTCACACATTGTAAATATTTTAATTCAATTGTAAAATAGATGGAAATTAGAAAATTTTAGTATGATTCCTCGGCATTTAAACGTCTACTGCCGTCACTTAGGTTTTTGTTCCGAATGCTATTATAGGGGGTATTAGTCTTTCAAACATCTTTCAAACTTTTCTAGT